>QAPF01000992.1:0-14727 GCA_004367935.1 Colletotrichum sidae | reverse complement strand
CTATTATTACTATATTTAACCCTTATAAGTTTAATATAAATATTAATCTAATTAAAGCTATTGATAACTATGAGGACTATAGCTACTTTTATAAAAGTCTAAATAAACTAATATTATATAAAGATAACTTTACTACTCTCTCTAGCCTTCTTAAGATAACTATAACTAAGTTTAATTATGAAATATTACTAATAGATAAAACCATTAGTATAACTAAGAAATATAAGCCTAAAAGAATAAAAAAGAATCTAGTATTTAAAAATAGAATATTTAATAATAATTCTAAATATTTTAAATATATATTAGAAGTAGCTTGTTAAATACTACTTTATTCTAAAAAGGTATATATATTGAAATCTATAGTAGTTATTAGCTAATAATTAGGAAAGCTTAAGATAGTATTATTAGATAAGATAACTTAAGGTTAGAAATATTTTAATTTAAAGATTTCAAATAACTATAGTTATAGTAGTTAGTATAAAGTAAGTTGGAATATAGGTTCTAGCTGAATGCTAAATATTCTCTATATGAAGTAAAAGGCTTTTATAATATATATCTTACTATCAATTAAAATAAACTTAAAAAGTTTATTCTAATTTTAATATTCTTAATAGATATATATATCTAATTATAGTAAGAATTAGTAAATAGAGATAATAGAAAGACTATTATATATACTTAAGATGTTTTAGACTTAGTATTATATATATATATATTTCTTATATACTTCTTCTATTATGTTCTGAGTAATTATTATATCTAGAAATAGTAGTAATAATATATTGAAGTATATATATATTCTAAAGATAAATAGGATTAATATAAAACTTTTAGGACTATTAATATTATTAATTACTTTAATTATATTTTAGAATACTTCTTTTCTAAATAACTCTAATATTTGATTATATATAGTCTTATAGGCTTTCTATTGGGGGGTATAATATTATTCAATTTTACTAATATTATTATAAACTTTAATTAATATAATCTTTACTTTACTATTTTTACTATTAGCTTTTCTTTAAAGCTTATAGTAGTAAAATGATATTTTATATTAGTAATCATTCTATCTAGGGGATTTAAATATATATTAATTTAAGACATTCTTAATATATATCATATATCTTCTATTAAGACAGTTTTTATAAATCTTAAAATTATTAATACTATTAATATATTAATTATATATAATATAGACTTATTCTTATTAGACTATTTAGTATGAATAATAATCTTTATATTAAACTTATAATTATCTTTAAAGTTAGAATTAAATTAATATCGCGTCTTATTATTTATTTAATATGAATAGTAGTCTTTTATTATTACTTTAATCCTACTAATAGTTACTATTTAGCCTACTTAATTAAGAATATTACTTAACTTTTTAATTTTAAAGTAGTTAAATCTTTTAAAGACTTATTATATTTCCATCTTTATAAAGAAGTTAATAGCTTTATTATAAAAATCCTCTTAAACTAAGAATTATAAATATCTATTATATTTCTCTATAAATAAAAGTACTCTTTCCTATTTAATCTGATTATTAAAATGATTAAAGTAAGTTTAGAGTTAATATATATTGAGAAAGCTAAGAAGAAATAAGATGACTATGAATATAATATTAAAATTGATATTTCTAGAAAGTATAAAGACTTAAGTTATATTAAAACTCATAAAGTTTTCTTTATTTCCAAGTCTTATATATATTTAAAAATAGTTCTATTAAGTTAGGTGTTAAACATAATCCTCTAGAAGGCCTTTATGTATTATATATTCCCTATAAATCGTCTTCTTAGTCTTTTATTCAAGAATATATTTATAAATATTATTTTAGAAAGCTGTAAAGTTAACAAGTCTCTAGTTTAATTAGTATTATAAAGTAGTAATAAGTATAATTTAAAAGATTCCTATAAGCATCTTAGGATTCAGTATTCTAATCTTACTATTTATAATTATAGAATATATTATTATAAAGCTATTTTTTAAGATCTTACTTATATTACTATATAATACTTTTATAGTCATTTCCATTAGTATAGTATCAGTATGATATATAGTAGTTTCTACTACTAATTCTAAATTAATAATAAATACTTCTTTAAAATATAGTATTACTACCCTATATATTATGATAATATGTTTTACTAACTACAATTTTATTACTAATTCTCAAGATATCTTGTATTTAATATATATATTCCTATTTTGTATTTTCTATAAAGTAGCCCTAAGGTATTCTTAATATATAAGTAATTTAGAAATTAATATAATTCTTAGTAGTTAAAGTATTAATTATACTTTTAGTTATGACATATATCATCAGCTAGAAATTAATTATAATATATAATATAATTACTCTTTTATTCAAATTATTATTATTAGCTTCCAAGGGTCTCTATAATCTATTTATATAATTTATTAATCATCAGCTTCGCCTTATTAATAATATCATAGAAGATATTAAATATATTATATACTTAGTATATAGTTATATATATTTCTTTCTTCATTCTTTCCTATTAGATTTAAAGGTTCAAATAGATATATCTAGGTAAGTTAATTTTAATTATTATTACTTTAAATATCTTAATTATATTAATAGAGTGTGAGAATAAGTATAGTATAGAGTCTACTAGGTAGTTTTACTAAATTATATAAAGCCTGACTGCTCTATTTATATATATCTAGACGCCTCATTCTAGTTTGAATAGATTATATCTTTTAATAACCTATATTTAGACTGAATAGTATATTATTTATTCATTATAATTATAAGCCTAGGGATATTTCATTCCCCTTTAAATTACTCCTAGTTAATAAATATGAAGAAGTTCTTTTTAATCTATTATATTAATTCTTTAATAAATCACCCGAAAATACTATTACTGATTATTAATAGTCTTAATATAATAGTAAGGTTTTTTAATAGTTCTAATTCTAACTATTAGTATATTATATTATAACTCTATATACTTAGCTGAAATATCTATAAATACTTTCATCTAAATATTAAAACAGATCTTAATATGTTTAAATTTATTAATTAATTTAAGTTGAATAAATAATTTATCTAAGAAAAGACTACTTAATAGATACCTAAAGATATTAAGCCTTTTACTCTTAGAATTAAAGGTATTTCTAATTACGATATAGTGGACTTTATATTTTAAATAGTCTGACAAATGAATTATAAGAAGATAAAGAAGGATTATAATATAATGTAGATATATGTTAATATAACTATGAATAATAAGCTTTTAATACCTATTAAAATAGAATTGTTTAAGAATAATAATATCTCCTTTTAAGCTTTTTGAAAAGTTCTAAAGTATTAATATATTTAAAATAATTGAAGTATATATTAATAAGTTAGAATAGAATATAAAAAGATCCTAAACAAGGTTAATTTCAATATCTCTCTTTTAATATAATATAATAAGTAGTATACTATTTATCTTTAAATAATTATATATTAGATTCCTAAAATCTAGGGATTTTCTATTATTAAAGAGTAGTTTTAAACATTTAGTTAATATATTCTACCTAGTTAGATTATAACTTAGTATTAAAATACTATAAAGAGAGAAGCTCTAAACTTAAAAATTAATAGTCTAGTTAAATATAAATAAGTCTTCTTTGTTTTATTTTATACTAATAAAATTTTAATAAGAGGTTATATTAAAATACTATTAGTTTTCATTATTCTAATAAGAAAGTTAAAGAGAGTGTTTTAATTTAAACTAAAGTATTTATATCAATTTAGAAACAACTTATATTTTGTAGAAGATAATAAGTATATTAAATATTCTACTATTGATTTATATATTAGATTTATATATATTGAGATAATAGTTATTATTTAAAATGATATTATACAGAGAGTAAAAAGCCTAGAGCTTTATATTTTCTATTAGAAACTAATAATAAAAAGATAGCTTAATTCTAAGGGATATATTAATAAAGCTAAAGAGGTATTTTGAAATACCTTAAAAGTTAAAATAAGTCTTTTCAATAGTAAGTCTAATAGTAATAGCTATTATCCTACTAATGTAATACATATAAATATTAATCCTTTTTATCTTAGATAGTTAATTAAAATTCCCCTTAAATCTTTCTTAACTATTTAAGAACTTTACTTATTTTTAATAAGTATAATATTTAGTTGTTATAAAATAGGTTATATTACTAATTTAATATACTTCTTTAAAAAGAAATCTTTTGAATTCAATAAAAAGATAGAGATTACTTAGTATAGTTTAGCTAACTTCCTTATAATTAGATAAAGTAAGTAGGTGATTAGGAATATCCTTAATAGTCTAATTAGGAAGAATATATTAGACTGAATATTAAATAATATAACTTATAATAAAGATTCTTATATTAATATTATTTGAGAAGCTCTATTTCTTCATAAGCTTTAAATCTAATATATAAACCTTCATCGTATTCTTAGACTTAGGTTTATTAATTTATTTATTATTATAAGATAGGTATTTAAAAAGTATAATTTTATATTTCTTAAATATAAACTAATTTGAAACTATCTTATGGTCTATATAAGTAGTTCAAATATTATTATAGAACTTCTAAATCTATTATTTCTTTTATTTTACCTAAAGATAGCTTTCTTAGAACTATAATCTAATCATATTTATATATAATATATTCAAATAAGAAACTTTAAATAGAATATTTTTAAATATATAATTCATAATTCTTATAGGGTAAAGATTATAAAACCAAGGTAATTAGATTATTCTCATTATATCAAAGCCTACTCTTAATAAGTTATCTCTAAATAAACCTTATAATTATATTAAACTTACTTATTTTATTATATTATTTAGGATTTAGTTAATTTTTCTAAAGCTTATATAAAGACCTCTTAGGTACTTATTCCTAAAGATAAGTTTTCAAAGTTTCTTTTTATATTTCTATTATCTTATAAAATATATACTTTAGTCTTTTAAATATTAAAAATATTCAAAGGTTAGGTAAAGTAATAGAGAAGTCTTTTAATATATCAGATTTAAGAAGATATAATAAGGGTTATAATAGCAATCAATAGAGAAAAGAATTATTAGTTATAGATTACAAATTAAGAAATTAATTTCAAATATTTTTTTCTTATATCATAAAACCAATTAGAATAAATAAGGATATTAGAAAAGAATTAATAACTGAAGGAGTAAGAATATAATATATTATAAGACTAACCTTTATATTCTAAATAGAATTAATTTCAAAAAGTAGTTATATTATATAATCTAGTTCTAAATCTTTGAAATAATTAGAAATTATTGTATAAAGCTAAAGAAGTTTAATTTCAATAGTATTTTTATTAATAAGTATTGGAATATATTTGAAGTTTATATTTAGATTTATAATTTCACTAAGGATAAATGTATTTTGATAGATATAAACTATACTTACTTAAAAGATATTATAACTGAAATATTATAAGAAAGTTATTTAAAATTAAACTTAGAGGATATATTGGATATTTAATAAGCTATACTCTAAATATTTATAATTTCTATAGAATTTCGATTTCTACTTTTTAAAAGGCTATTATTATTTAAAATATTAAATTTAAAAAGTTAAGATTTTACTTAAAATAGGATTCATATAAAGTATTTATAAAGGATGTTATAAAATTATTAGTTGAATTAAGTTCTAAAAAAGAAGAAGATTCAATTCTTAAAATATTTAGAAGTTTTAGAATAGTAAGAATATTTAATAAAAAGGCTTTCTTTTTACTAGTTATCTTATTAGTATTAGGAGTAGCTTAGAATATTAGGCTATATCTAGAATGAGATTTAAAAATCAATAAGAAAAATCTAATTATATTCAACTTAATATTTAAATTATTAGGACTAACTTAAGCTTCTAATCAGGTTTAATTAGGAGAAGTAACTTTTAGTAATAATTACAATTTAAGAAGTATATCAATAATTAGAAACTTAGATAGTATATATAAAGTTAGAAACTTAATCAATTAAAAAGAAATATTTATCTTAAATAAGTATAGAAGTAAGTATTTTAGAATTCTAATTGAACTAATTTGGAGAAGATTAAAATATAATTTTATACTTTAATTAGATACAGTAATAAGCTTTATTATACAGGAATTAGATTAATAATATAGGAGTAAATAATAATAGTAATTCTAATTAGAAATTGATATCAATAATTATATAATACTTTTAAACGAATATAATAGTAGTATTCTTTATTTAATAGAGTATTAATAGAATAGTTTTATAAATACTTATCTATTTCTTTCATAATAGAAATTTAATATAAATAGTCTTTATCTTTTAATAGTATCTCTTATTATTAAAAATACAGTATTAAAAAAGAAGAGTTCTTTTATTAAAATTGAAATATATATGAAGTAACTAATTATACTACTGAAACCCTAGAAAGATATTATTAATCTATAATAGTTATAATGAAAGCCTTTTATTGAAGTAAAAAGAGCTAAAATTATAAGACTAAAAAAAAGATATTTAGTAAGAAATTGATTACTAAAATATTAAGACTAAGCCTTTTTTTTTCAATAGGCTTTTTTTAGAAAATAAATATAAATAGTTATTAAGAGTAATATAAAGTGAGGATTTATATATATAGAGATATATAACTAGTCGACTTTTTATAGGCTATATATAAAATAACATTATTTACTTAAATATTTTCAGTAGTTATAATAGTAATAATATAATTTAACTTTAAAATCTTATAATTCGATATTATTTATATGTTTTTAAATATTATAAGGAATTTTCAAAGACTTTTAATAATAGTTGAACTATTAGATAGATCTCAAATTATAGAGAAACATATAGAGTTTAAATAATTTCTCATAAGTTTGAAGATATACTTTCTTTAATATTAGGCTTTCTATATTATACTAAAGTTATTAGATTTCTTATTATACTCAGAAGAGTTTTCTCTATTTGAAAATAAAGATTTAAATATTCATATTCTTTTCTATATAGATAATATTCTTTTCTTATACTATAAGTTAGTTAAAAAGAATATTTTAGAAACTATTATAAGTAGAAGATTCATTTTTAAATTTAGAAAATAGAGTCTTATTAAATACTTGTTAGGAGTTTAAGTAGTAAGAAATTGAAAGCATCAGAAGATTTATTTCATTTATAATATATATATATTATTAAAATTATAAAATACTTTACTTTTAAATATAGATTAATTCTTATAATACCACTTTCAATAGTATTTCTTATTATAAATAGTAGTTAAGTAATCATTTAAGAGATTTGTATATATTAGATAAAAGTAGGTTTAATTTTTTATTTACTAATTATAATATAACCAGACGTCTTATTTATATATTCTCTACTTCAAGATATTCTATATATTCTTCTTAAGTATATTAAGATATTATAGATTATACAATTTAATATTTCCATAGAATGAGATTCTTAGTATTATAATTTGGAAGCTTAGGGAATATTAATAAAGTACTTTAAATACTTCTAATTACTAGAAGTACCCTTTTATAGATTAAAAAGAAATCTTTTGAAGATTAAGTTAAAACTATATTATTTTCTACTTGGAAAATTCACTTAGTGGAAGGTAATTTAATAAGATACTCCTATAATATCAATAATTAAAGTAGAGTTTCTTAGTTTAAATATCTCAGAAAAGGCTATAGTATTAAGGAGATTATTTTGCAATGTCAAGTTTAATGTTAAAGATATTTAGAAAATCTATTGTAATAATTACTAAATAATTAATCTAGTTATTTTAGATAGTAGGTACCTATCTACTCAGCTTTAATATATAGATAATGAATAAATCTAATTATAGTAAGAATATTTAAAAGGGAGTTTTCAAGTAATCTATATACTTATAAATATAATGCTAATAGATAGGTTTATGAAAAGCTTAGTTTAGGTAAAGCTTAAATAGTTTAGAATATTACTTAATCTAATAGATTTATAAGTAATATTCTTAAAACTAGCTGAAATAGATAAATAGGCTTTTTAAAATTATTTCTAATTATCTAAATAATATATATAAGTAACCTATATTTTTAAAAGTCTAATTATTTAATGAAATATCTTAGTAGTAATCATACAGAAAGTTAGAAAGTAATAGAGTTTCTTGAGTTATTTATGAGGAATAAAGCTTTCTATTTAAACTTTTACCTAACTTAAAATAGATTATCTAAATTTAGAGTTTGAAGTAAATAAGTAAGAAGTAATAATTCTTAAATAAAAACTAACTTAAAGAAGAATAGATGTTTTATTATATCTTCTAAAAGAAGGAGTTGATACTAATATCTATTTAAATATTAAAAGGAAACTACTAAAACCAATTATTAGAATATAAAACTTAAGAGTCTAACCTTCAAGTCTACTAGTAAGTACCTAAAGTCTAAGACTCTAATTTCTGAATCTCCTAATAAATATTTAAATTATAACCTTTTGATTAAGAGGAGATTGGGTTAAAATTATCAAAAGACTAGTAATATAAATAGTAGTAGAAAGCTAGATAGATAGTAATATTCAAAATAGTTAAATAATAGTAAGTTATATAATAACTAGAATATTAATAGTAGAATTAGAAATATTTCAATTTTAAAAGAAGGTTTATTTAAATTGTTTTTAATATTTAGATTAAAGTTCAAAATAAAATTACTTCTTTATATTACTAATATTCCTATTTTTAAACTATAAAGAATTAGACTAAGAACTAAAGATTTAAGTTAAATTACTTTATTTAGTTACTTTTGCTCTATACTTAGAATAGTATCTAAGCTCTTTACCCTATATATAGATTTAACTATAGATTTTACTTAATAATAGTATTTATACTAATACTAGCTTATGACTAGTTAAAATACTAATAAGATTACCTATTATTATAGATAATTATACCCCTAGTTCTGATATTTAACCCTATAGTAGTAGAAGACCTCGTAGTAATAATATAGCTAAAAGTAACTACTAAGGTTATAAGGTTGAGAACTTTTTTAAACCTCTTGAAGATAGGATAAAATAAAGTGTCTATAAGAGCTAGGCATTCTATAACCTATTATTCTTCTATATTTATACTTTTATAATAAATTCAAAATCCCCTTAAAATCTATATAGCTATTTATAAGAAGAAAGGTATATAATAAATATAGTAATATTTACTTATAACTCTTATAACTAAAGTTATTAGTTTATCAAATTAGACTTTAATGAAATTATCTTAAAAGCTATAATTAATAGATAGCTTATAAATATTTAGAAAATAATTGTCTAGCTATCCTATAAGTTATTATATTAAGTTAAAAGTTTTAGAAATTAGGTATTAATTAGATAATACCCTAATATTATTATATTACTATAATACTAATTATTAGATACTTTAGAATATTATGATAATATAATTATAAGAGTTTTAAAAGTTATTAAGCTATACTAAGAGTATTTATATTTAGATAAGTATTATTTATATATTAGCTATACTTAATTAATATATTAAGATTATTTACTAATAAGAGTAGGCTGAGTCTTATTATACTTATATAAAGATTATAAGTTAGTTTATATTAATAATAGAGAATTTTCATATTAATAGTATAAAGTCTTATCGTAAGGATAAATAGGGTTTAGTCTGGGGGATATCAAGGTTATAGATATTGAGGTTATAATAAATATTTAAATAGAGTGCTTATAGTTAGTAGTAATTAAATATCTCAAAATATTTAAATCATATGTAGCTATAAAAATATAAGGGTATAAGGTTGTTATAAAAGAGTTATTAGTTATTTATTATCTATAAAAAGGTTAATATAAAGCGGGTATACTAACTATAGCTATAAGGGGTTTAACCCCACATTAACTAGGGGCTAGCTATAATAGTTAGCAGGAGGATAGGAAGGCTAAAGTTATACTTCAAGAAGTAATATATCTATTCATAGTTGTAGTAGAAAGCGAGCTATTAGCCCCTCTTAAGTTAAATTACTTGTTCCATTATTATCTAAGATTTAAATAGTATAAAGCTACTTTTTAAATTACTTATAAATTTTATTAGAAATTAAAATATAAGATTCTTTTAATTTAATTTTAAATTAATAATAATAGTTAGAAGGTAAATCTTAGTTTCTAATTTTAATAGTATAAAACTAATTTCTATAGGAAAATATAAGGTTTGAAAAAGAAATTATATATAGAATAATTTTAAAAGGCTAAATATTACTACATATCTTTTTCTTAAGAAGACAAAATTTATATTCTTCTATAATCTTATTTAGATTACTTTCTTAGAAAAAATAGATTTCATTAGAATATCTTTAAACATAGTAGATTTCTATTCAGATTAGCTAGTTAATATCTAGTATTTTTAAATTATTACTTAAAGTTACTTATTTTAAAGAAAAGTTCCCAATTTCCAATTTAAATAGACTTCTTGATAAATTTGGATATAATCTTAATATATTTCTTAGGATATTTAATATGGTTCTTTAGATTATCTTCTTCTTCTTTAATATTATTAATAGTAGACTTAACTTCTTCTGACTTTTATTTATCTATAAGATTATTACTTAGATTCTTTCTTTAATTTTTAGAGAGAAGTAAAAAAGTAGAGGGTCTTCTAAAGTAAGTTTAGAAGTATTTAGTATTAATAGGAGTAGTTAACTTTTTTATTATAATAGATAACTTCCTTATAGTAGCGACTTTGATACTATTAGTCTTAAGTATTTTAGAAATTGAGGGTAGTAGTAAAGGTGATAACTACTTTTATGACTTGAGAAACTCAATAACATAGAATTAAATAAAAGACTACAACTAAAGTATTTCAATCTTATATAATTATTTTATAGTTAAATTAATATTAGAAGGAAAAGTACTTACAATCTTAGTAATCTAGCTTTAGATTTTAAAGATTAGCTAATTATAAATAAAGTTTGCAAGTTGACAAATGTGTTAATTATAAGAAGCATAAGAGAATAATAGTAGCTATTAATTTACTCATATCAACTATAGTATATTAAAAAGTGTTAGGTAAAATAAGATTCCTAAAAGTAATAAAAGAAAGCGTCTCAGATAGAAGAACTATTATTAATAATAAAGTAATAATAAAAATACCTTCTATAATATCTAATTATAATCTTTAATTACCTTTTAGATTAAAATCTAAAAATATCCCTTTTAACTTAGGAATATAGTAGGCGAAAACTAGTATAGGATTACTTGAGATGCAAGTTAAGTCGAGACATACTAGAAAATCAGTAGTAATATTAATGGATTTATTGATAGTCATTCTAGTTTTAGGAAGCTTAAACTATAATTGGAATATTAGTAATAACTGAAATATATTACTACATTTTAATTCAATATATAGAATCCATTTTCGTGATATATATCACTAATAAGTATAACGAAGTAGCTAGTAAAAATATTTATATATAGGAGCAGAAAGAAACAATTAAGTAAGAAAATAATAAATGAATTACTTATAATATTTGTAAATTGAATGAATAGCGATTTTAGAAGGAGCTAACTGATCGTTTTTATTAAGAATAAGGCAAAAGATAATTAAATATATAATAGGTTATCATAGGTTTATTATAATAAGTTATTCTTCTACTTAAATATTCCAAAGGCTACTTTAAGGAGATTTATCTATTTTTATTCTTAATAGTATGCTACTTAGAATAGTTTATAAAATATATAATTATATCTAGTAGTTCCATTATTAAGAGGTATATAAGAATAAGTATAATATAGAGTCTACTAGGTAGTTATACTAGATTATATAAGGCCTAACTACTCTATTTATATAAATTTAAGCGCTTTATACCAATTTGAATAAATTATACCTTTTAGTGACCTATATTTAGACTATATATTATATTATATATTCATTATATATAGCTATAATCTTCAGTTAATATCTTAAGGTTTATACTCTTCTATTTTCTATGGTAATTATATTAGGCTATAGTAGTCTCGAATTTATTTCTCATTATAATAACTAGTTAGGTAATAAAAAAGATATTTTAAATTAGTATAGTTAATATTTTATAATATATATATATTTATCTAATTAGTATATTGTTAAATTCGTTTCTAATAGAATCCTGATTAATATTATAGCTGATATATTCAGTAATAAATATCTATATCTTATTTCGAAGAATAGTATAATTCTTACCTTCATATTTATTACTTAACTTAGAAGTCTTACGAAATAACACCTTAATAGTCTTATATAATCAATGAAAGATAATGTATTACTTTAAGAATATCTAGTAGCTTCTCTTAACATATATATAAAGCCTTAGGAATCTCTATAATTCTACTTATTATCCCTTGTAATTAGAATTATTTCTCATAATAAAGCTTTTTAATATAAATATCACTATCTAGATATTTAATCGAACTAATTATAGGCTTAAGATTAATATACTTTTAATAATTAATATTGATAGTATTATTGAAAATAGAATTATCTTGATTCTTAAGCTTTTTAATATAAAGACTTATCATCTCTTAATAAGTATGGATTTTCAAATTTCTAAGAGTTACTTTATATATTTTGAATTCTTTTTAATCTTCTGTCTTCAGTAATCGTATCTTTCTAGTTATCTTTAATAACATTTTCTATTTGTTAAGTTTATCTATCTTTATTAAATATTTCTACTAATTTGTCCTTAATAATCTTTTTATTTATAAAAAAATAAATCTTTCTATTAATAGGGTAATTCTTAAGTAATTTTAATATTACTCTTCTTATTATATTAAAATATATCTCTTCTTAGTCTTAGAGGACTTCTCCGTAGGTATCTTATAAATTTTTAAAATTGAAGTTTTATTCTTTTTATATTTATATATCGTAGTAGATCTATATATTCTTAATATTATTATTTCTATTCAAAACTATGACTTGATTTCTTTACTAGTTATATATAACTTTCTAATATATATTAATAGGTATTTCTATTCTTATCTCTCAGAATACCTTCTTATATTTATTAGTATAAGTTATTATATTTTAATTAATATATATTATTTTAAAACTATTAATAAGATTTAGAGAGGAAGCTATAGTTTCCAGTAATAGGTTAGAAGAGTATTTATAATTGATATAACTTTATTAGAAATTCAATATAAGTATTTTTCTAAGGGTTATAACTTTAGAAGTATACATACTTATTAGATAGATTATAATTATTAAGTAGAAGTTTCCTTTTAGTAAGATCCTATTTATATCTTCTAATCTGAACTCTTAAAAGTCCCTTAAGATAGCCTCTATCTAATTATTATACTTAATAATATATTAAAAGAATAGTATAATCAACTAAGATTATAGATAGGATTAAAGTTGATATAGTTATTAATTCAATCGATTTAGCTATAGCTATATCCTATAGCTATATGAATATACTATTAGTAATAAATAGTAATAACGGGAAATAGAAAGTAAGTATTATAAGTTATTATTATATGTATTTACTAATATATAGAGTAGTACTTTTTTAATATTTTATAAAAGGTAGATTTCAAAATAAGGGCTATTATACCTATTAAATAGGTAGTAATATCTATCTTATTTAGTTAATATAAATTGCTCCCTTTTTATACTATCTCTTATAATTATTCTTCTTCTTTATGCCTTAAGTCTCACTATTGATAATTAAATATCTTCTTTTTTAGAGTTTTGAAATATATAATAGCTATATTTAGCTAAATAGCTGAATATCTAAAAGTCTGTTTAATACTTCTTATATTATTAGTAAGTAATATTAATTGATCTTTTATCATATTAGTATATAAGTAAATATGTGGAGAATACTAAACGATAGAAGTAGTAGATGACAATTCAATAATATTTTTAATTTTAGTACCATTTATTATAATATTATGAATTTATTAGTTTTCTCAATATCCTTATGGAATACTTACTATAGATATATATTATATAGAGGGGAAATATTATAAAGATATCCATTATTATTCTATATTACTAGCTTCTTTATATTACTTCTTAAGATCTTCTTATGAAATAAACTAAGCTTTCTTTTTTAAAATTTCTTTTTTTATTAATATAATATATTAAATTAAATTAGATACTATAGTCTAAATTCTAAAGATTGGATAACCTTTAGTTTTTAGATTATTACTACTGAGGGAAGGTTTATTATAGTATAATAACTATTAAGTTAATTTCTTATCATCTCTCTACTTATTAAATATATGTAGAATATTAGGAGATAGTAGTAAGAGATAGTAATTTATTAGAAATCTATCTTTTTGATTTATATTAATTCTATGATATCTATTATTATACTCTTATTTTAATGAGTTAGTAGAAATTGTAATTATTAGTATGTTATATATTAGATATAAATAATATTGAATTAACAAGTTGTTATAAGTTTACTTTTCTTCCCTATTTTCATTATATTGACTTCTAAAAGTTATATTAATATCTTAAAATAATATATAATTATAATAATTTTACATTTATCTATTTTTATTATATAGCTTTCTAGAAACTTCTTTAAAAAGTATTATAATTTTATTTCTTTAGATTATTCCTAATCAATCTATAGTTGAATAGTAGTAAAGAATACTAATAGTAGTAATCTATTACTAATTAAGATTCACTTATAACTAGTAAATATTAAAATTAATGAATTATATAAATAATATATAACTAGTTATCTCTATTTAGAATATCTATATCTAT
>QAPF01000991.1:0-14878 GCA_004367935.1 Colletotrichum sidae | reverse complement strand
AATACTAGTTATTAGATATTTTAGAATATTATAGTAATATAATTATAGGGGTTTTAAAAACTATTAAGTTATATTAGGAGTGTCTATATCTATATAAATATTATTTATATATTAGTTATATTTGATGTGTTAAGATTATTTACTAATAAGAGTAAATAAGACTTAGTAAGAATATTAAAGTTATAGATATTAAAATTATAATAAATATTTGAATAGAATGCTTGTAGTTAGTAGTAATTAAATATCTTGAGATATTTGAATTATATATAGTTATAAAGGTATAAAGGCGTAAGGTTATTATAAAAGGAGTTATTAGTTATTTATTATTAAAAAGATTGATATAGAGTAGATATACTAGCTATAGTTATAAGGGGTTTAGCTTTAGATTAACTAGAGGTTAGTTAAAATAGTTAGTAAGGAGGTAGGAAGGCTGAAGTTATCCTTTAAGAAGTAATATATCTACTAATAATTATAGTAGAAAGTAAGCTATTAGCTCCTCCCTTATATTTATATAGTAAGATTATATAAAACATATATTACCCTTAAGAAATATTAATACTAATTAATAGTTACTTTTTCTATTACTACTATACTATAGATTGATAAAACTTATTATAATAGAAGAAGTAATTATGAAAAACTAAATCTAAATCTTATATAAAGTAAAAGACTATAAGAATTACTATTTAGATGTTTTAAATTCTTTTTACTTTAAGACTTTAATTAGAAGACTCTAAGTTATATATTAGTATTTTAAAGAAACTTTTATAAGACTTAAGTAGTAATATTATATTAAAAGCTTCATTCTAATTTGCTTAAGATATGTTTTATAGTATTTTATCAGAAGTTTAATTATATAGTTTTAATTATTACTTACTAGAGTATATTTAGTAAACATAATAAATACTATTAAGTCTTATTAGACTTTTTAATATTAGAGATTTATAATATTTCCAGTTTTAACTCTTTAAGAGATTTATATAACGTTTTGAAAATTATTTTAATACCTTTCTCACCTCTAATATAATATTCAAATTACTAGCTCATAGGGAAATATTAATTCTAACAACCTTCTTAATTATTATAATAATACTAAGTAGTATTTTTATACTTATAAAAATCTATCAATATTTAGATTTAATACTATTTAGATGGATTTAAAATATTAATTATAAGCATATTATGGATAAAGGTATTCTAATAGTTTTAATTTATTTATTATACTAAAACATATTTTATAACTATTTAAAACTATATAGTTATAAATTCTTTTAGATATCTAAAGATAATTTTAAAGATTAGTTCTTTTTATTATTTGGTAATTTATAAGTATTTAAACTACTTGATATCTTTATAACTATTTCTTTTTAATAGTATTAAAATTAATATAAATAGTAAAGGGAGCTTTAGTATTTTATATCAAGTGACTTAATAAGACTTATTTATATTTTAGATATTCAAAGAGATTATTGAAGTTAGTAAGTTATATAATATTTTTAAGTAACATTTAAGAAGCTTTTAGAGTAATTTAAATAGTTTATAAAAAAGAAATCAGAAATTGATTTTTTTCTATAAAATCAAACCTAAGGTTTAATAGATTAAACTTACCTTAGCTTTCTTATAAGAAGTAGAAGAAAGATAGTAATAGTATAACTAGTTGGCTCTTATATTCACAGTATGGATATTATACCTCTTACCCCCTTCATTAATTTTATTAATTTTTAATCTTTCTAATATAAAGCTTTTTTATATATAAAAAGTAAACTATAAGTATAATAACTTCTAATTTCCAAGATACTTGAAATATTTTATACTTTATTTCTACTATCCTTTTTAATAATATTTTAGCTAAATATATTATCGACTTTATAAAGCTATATAATAAGAGTAGAAAGTATAAGAAAGGTTTATATAATATACTTAAAATAAAGATCTATATTTCTTAGAATTATTTCCTTAAGTTTAGTATTTCATATTATATATAAGCTAGCATATTTATAATTTATTAAAAGATTAGACTTTTAAGTATTATTTTAGTATTTAAGTAATTTTGGTTTAAACTTATAATTTAAATAGATAACTTATTATATTACAAACTATTTTAAAAGTAATAAATATTAATAGTTATATTTCTCTAACTAGTAAAATAGTATTTTTCGAAGTATTATAGCTGAGAATTTTAAAAAGAATAAAAAGGAAGTTCTTGAAGTTTTTATATTTAAATTTATATATATCTAGAAGGCCTTCTTATTAAATTTCTATATAGATATATGTAAGAATAGGTATAGCACAAAGTCTACTAGGTGGTTATATAGGGATTATATAAGATCTAACCGTTCTATTTATACGCGTTTAAGTACTTCATTCTAGTTTGAATAGATCATACCTTTCAACAACCTATATTCAGACCACATACCGTATTATTTGTTTATTATAATATAGTATTTTTCTTCTAACTTATAAGTATATATTATAATATATTTAAATACTAGTTAGTTCTCTTTAGCTTTATAGTAACTTCTTAAAGCTTTTTTAATTAGTTATAATTAGTTATAAGTAATACTATATTAATTTAAAAGTTATAATATATTTAGAATAATAGATATAATAACTAGAAGTAAGTTAATAATTAATTTTAAGTTAATTATATGTATAATTCTCCTTAAGAGTATCTTTAAAGTATTATACTACGAGGTATTTAATATTATATATATATCTATACTTTATAGTATTTATAATTATTAGTATTAGATAAAGCTTATTCTTCTTTTATAGTTATATATAACTATTTAAATAAGAAGTATTATATATATAGTAAAATAGATTATTAGTTTGTGAAGTATATTTTGAAAGAGAGGTATATCTTATTTACGTAATATAAGTTGAATGCTAATTCTCAAATATATTTTATAATAATATATTAAGTTTTCTCTATAGACTATTAGAATATTAATAGCCTACATAATAACTCTAGAGAGTTTCCTAAAGATAATAAGTCTAATAATACTATTATATAATACTAAGTATAATCTAATTTTAAAAATAAGACTACTACTCTTTTTAAATAGTTTTTAATACCATTTTCTAAGCAAGGTCTCATTACCTTTAAAAGAAGTAAAATTGTAAGAATTCTTTAAGACCAAATAATATTCTATATTTTTATGTAAAGTAATATTTCTAAAAGTAGAGTTACTAAAAAAAGTAGTATTAAAACTCCTATATTAATATTCATATTTAAAAGCTATTACTAAAGTACTATTTTCTAAGATATCTTACCTGACTTAGGTATTACTTGCTTTTTAACTATTAGGTATCTTTAGTTTATTATATTTAAATAGATAGTTACGTTTTTTATAAGCGTTATACTTCTATAAGGCGAATTGGTAATAATATGTTATAGTAGTATCTTTCTAATTACTATATTTAGAATAGTTAATATATTTATATTTCTTAGAATTAATTTATTTATATAATATTATATAATACTTTTTCCTCATTCTACTTTATAGATATAAATCGCCTTAGTATTATATTTAATCATATTTATGATACGTTTTACTAAAATAAGAAAGTGATACTAACTATTTAAAAATAAGGGTATTTATAAATACTTTTTAATAAGGAGAAGATAATTACTTCTATATACTTTATAGAGATAGAAATATAGAAACTCTAGTATTACTTTAAATACCTAGTTATTATATAATTCTAGAATATTCTTAATAAAATAGGATATCTAATTAAATACTATACTTTTAGAATATTTAAGAAATACTATTACTAATACTAAATATATAATATAGTTTTTTCATACTTTTATTTTACTATTATAGTAATATTAATCTTAATTTTGAGATTATTATTAATAATATCTATGTTAATAGCTATTTTGTACTCTATATTATTAATATTATAATAGTAGTTAATATTATTTAGTTTTTACTAAATATCTTAGTAAAAGTGATATAGAAGGCTTTTAAAGTATATTAGATTGATATATATTAAAGCTTTCTTAATTTTATTACTATCAATAAAAGAATAATATTTCAATCTAAAGACTTCAGATTGAGAGTAAAGTAATAAGATTAATAGTTTATATTATTTTTATTAAGATATATAATAGTATTAAAAAAAATAAACGATACTCCATCTTTTCCTATTATACATATCAAATCTATTATAATTAGATATTCATTACAACTTTAGAAGTATCCCTTTAAATGATATATAAAGTAATTAAGAATACTATTAGGCTAAATAGCTTTATACTTATTCGACGTATTTTTAGAATATATCTCTACTTTATAGAAGATTTAATTCTTTTTCTAAATCTTATTATTTAAATTTATATTCTATATAAAGCTATTAAAAAGATCTACTATAAGTAAACCAAGTATACTATTAATACTACTTTAGTAATATATAATAACTTTAATACTTAATATATTATAATGTTTTCATTTTAATTCTTTATATATATAGTAAGAGAAAAATAGTTAGTAAGATTTATACTACTTACTTACTATATATAATAAAGTATATATTTTCAAACTCTTTTATAGTTTTTAAGAATTTTGATTCATAACTATAAAATTATATTTTGAAAGTTACTTAGGAATCTTACTAAGTTATATTTTTAAAATACTAATATTTAAAGATATTTATAATTAATCTATAAGCTTTTATATTATTACTTTAAGAAATCTAATATTATATATATATATGGAAATATATATTCTTATAGCAATATCGTAATTCTATCTATAGCTAATTTTATAAAACTTTGGAATACTTAGTAAATACTATAAGTTACTATTACTATAAATAATAGTAATATTATTACTATTATCAATAATAATTCTTTCTCTATTTAAATAATTAGTAGTATATTATTTCAACTATAGATGAATACTTAGTAAATACTATAAGTTACTATTACTATAAATAATAGTAATATTATTACTATTATCAATAATAATTCTTTCTCTATTTAAATAATTAGTAGTATATTATTTCAACTATAGATATATTATGAAGTTATAATATTATTCAATCTTATAACTCATAAGAATAATTGAGTCTTTTTACATTTTAGCTGCAAATCTTTCTTTATAATATATTTTATAGCTAAAGAATAGTAAATGTAGTATTAATACTTAATTTCTATAAAAAGTATTATTATAATATTTAGACTACTATCTATAGAATTAGTTTAAAAAAGAAATTGAGAGTATTATTATTAATAATATTATAAATATTACTTAATATAATCCTACTTTTTATAAGAACTGTAAGTATTTTAAGTTTTATATTATTTAATAGAATTAACAATAAAGATACTAATAAGATATACAAAAGGTTAAGACTTATAATCTAAGGTTTTAGACATAATAGTAAATTTGAAATACTAATATAATTTCTAATAATCTAATATAATAATTAGTAGTTAACTTTAATAATAGTTCTAGCTTTCTTCTAGTATAATAGTATAATAATATAGTTTTGAATGTTATATAAGTATATATTTGAGTTAAAATAGAGCTTATAAGGTATATTATAGTAAAACAATTATTATATCTTAAAGATTAATATTCCTTAGTCCTTCTTATAATTATTTCTAAACTACTATATAATTTTATTAAGGCTAATACTTACTAGTAAGTAACTTATTCTAAATATTATAAAGAATAATTATAAATTGAAATATTAATATACAACTTATATCTCTTCATCTGATATTTTAAAAATAATACTTTTAGTCTTATAGATATATAAATTTATAATATTTTTAGGCTTTTAAATACCACCTTCTTATGCTATAAAGATGAGGAGTTCTAAAAAGTCTTATTTAAAACTAAATCTAAAATAGCTTTCTTAAAAGTACTATTACTAGTATTTAATAGGAGTATTTAATTAATTAATAGTAATCCCTTTTTTTATAATAAAAGTAATAAATATAGAAACTAACTTCTATTAATATATATATAATACTCAAAGTATTTAAAAAGGTATATATTAAATAATATATATATGAAGTATATCTTATTTTAATAGACTAACCCGAAATATTATTCAACTTCTCTTATATAATATAAGAATAATAACCCGCTAGTAATAATACTACTATATTTAATAAATATCTTAAGTAGTAAATTGAAAACTTCAATTATAGTTTTAACATTATACTATTTAATATCTCTAAAATATCTTTTTATATTTTTATTAATGATTTATTTATTAAGAATACTAACTTCTCATTTTGATTAAGATTTATAATAATTTCAAAGTAAGAGATTATTCTTAGTAGTAGTTAATCTAACTTCTATAGTAATTTTATCTATTATTCTTCTATTAAAAATAAAAGAAGTTTTAGGAGTATATTTATTTTAGAGATTTATATTATAGTAATTAATATAAACTTCGCTTATATTATAATTATATTACTTAAGAAAATCTTCTAATACTAAAGACTTCTTTGAATTTTAACTATTTTATATACTAACTAATCCTTATTTTATAAGTATTTTATAAAATTTAATATTACTAAAGAAAAAGACTTTATAATTAATATTATAGTATAGAGATAGTTATATAAGTATTATAAATTCTATAAAATATACTAAATTCATAGAGATAATAATATTACTAATGATGTTTTAAAAAGTATAATAAATTATATCTTTAAGAGATTTATTAATTCGAATTATATAATTATTTAAATAGAAGGATAGGTAACTTAAGTTGAATAGACAAATAGGTATTTGAATATTATTAAGGTAAAAAGGTATAAATTATTAAAAGTAATATTTTTTATATAAATAGATATATATTAATATATATAGTAAAAAGAAAAGTTACTAGTATTTAATATACTATATTGTAAGGTATATAGTAATTATATATACTATTATATATATAGTAATTTACCTTCTATACCTTACTAATAATATTTACTAAGTACTTAGTATTAGCTATAGCTAAATATATAGTAATTAGTAAGTAATTATCATACTATAGATCTAGAGTTTTATATAATACTATATACTATATAAGATAAGAAGAAGAATAATAAATAATTAGAATACTACTTTATACCTATATAGTAAGATTATATATAGTATATACTACTCTCTAGATAAACTAATATTTATAATAGCTATAAAGTAGGGATTTTTAGAGGCTAGTATTAATATTAGATTTATATATAGTATTAATTAGTATAGTTGCTGAGATAGGCTGTATTAAGTATAAGTAATTTTAGATTAGATATAGTTTATACTAGTATATAGTCTTTTGCGGCATACTTGAAAAGACATACTAGATATTAGATTCTTTGCTGAAATAATGTCGGCTACTTTATAATAACTACTACTCCTAACTGGCTATCTTGTTTTTATATAAAACTAGTAATTTTCAGTATTTTAGTTTTAGCGAAGAGAAAGTAGAGAAATCTAGAAGAATTTACTTATATATTCTTAGTATGGAATAGTAAAATCAAAGTACTTCTAAAAATGAAAGACTTCTATATATAATATAAATTATATATATATTATTCTATTCATACTTACTCTTTCTTCATATATTATTCTTAATAATTAGAAAACGAAATAAAAAAGCTAGAAAATATAAAAAAGAGAGGCTACTTAGAATAAAAGTATATTTAGTTATATATTAAGTTAAAGAGAGTTTTTATATAGAGTTTTGCATATTCAGCCCTTCCGCCTAGTAAGTAGCCTTATATAACACCTAGTAAATAACCTTTATAATAAGAAAATACCTAGTTATATACTATGGCTTATATATATCTCTATAGGTAAATATAGTTAAAAGGATCTAGTAGTATAGCTATTAGTTTAAATCTAGTTTTAATTTAGAAGCTAGTATAACTTTTATAATAGTCTATATAAAGGGTTATAGTTTAATATACTAGTAGTAGCTTTGAAGTATTAAACTTATTATAATAATACTTATAATATTAACTTATACTAATAATAATACTACTAGTATATCTTAATAATACTAGCTATAGATATAAAAAGGAGCGACGGACTACTATAGACTAGCTAACTATTCTTTGAGGTACAAATTAATAGCTATTTATAATAATACTACTACTACTAATAATAATAATATAAACAGACCGCTTCTAGCTAATATTTATCATTATACTTAACCCTTATAACTTTAACATAAATATTAATCTTATAAAAGTTATTAATAACTATAAGAATTATAATTATTCTTATAAAAGCCTAAAAGGGCTAGTTTTATATAAAGGCGACTTTATTACTCTCTCTAGCCCCTTTAAGATAGCTATAGCTATATTTAGCCTTAATATATTATTAGAAGATAAAGCTATTAGTAAAGCTAAAAAAATAATTAGAGTAATAAAGAAGAATCTAGTACTTAGGAGTAGGATATTTAAAGATAATCCTAAATACTTCGAATATATCTTAGAAGTAGCCTATTAGGTATAATCTAAAAAAATATATATATCAAAGTCTATTATAGAAGTTATTATTAGCTAATAGTAGGGAAGGTATGACTTAAGGTTAAATATATCATACTATAATATTTAAAGACTTGAAGTAATTATAACTATAGCTATGAGTATAGAATAGAGTGGGATATAGGTCCTAGCTGGGAGCTTAATATTCTCTATGTGAAGCTAAAAACTTAAGAGTTTTTATATAAATATTATATTTATAATTATACAGAATTTCTATTATATAGAATATTTACCAAGAAGTTATTTTTCTAGAGAAATATAATATCTATTATCTATTTTACTATTTATAAATTAGAAAAACTTAATAGTTTCTATATATTCTACTATTAATATTATTCTTACTTTTTAATTAGTAGCTTTATTCTAGAATTTGATATCATTCTTTTCAAGTTAACTTTAATATTTTAAGAAATTCTATTTAATATTATACTATATTAGTATTAGAAGGAAATACTATACTTTAATATTTATAAACATTTTTACTATACTATTATATATCTTAAGTATTTAAGAGAATCTTCCTAGATTTCTCTACATTTTCTTCATTAAGGTAAAAATACTTAGAATTACTAGCTTTATATAGGAATAGGGTAGCTAGTTAGAAGTGGTAGCTTTTATAAGATAGCTGATATTAGCTTTTATTTACTATCATATATACTAAAGTATAAATATATAATTACTATATACTATTAGGTATAAATCTACTCCTAGAAAATAGTATAACTAGCTTGACTCTAGTATAAGTACTAGAGAAAGAAAAGTAGAGCTTAGTATTAACCTGAAATATAAATAGCATTTAACTATTGACTAACTGCAGTTAGGTTTGACGAAACTGACTCATAGAGATCAGTTTAGCATTAGCCAATCAGAGGGTCAGAAGCTGCGATTATTTCCTATACAGAAGCTGTCGGTTGCGCCATGCCATAGGGCATGCGATAACCATGCACTGCCACATACGTGGCAGGATGCCCTCCGCGCCCCACTGGCGACGGGTGCCGGACACCTGGCGCCAGCGGTCGCCAAGCGCGTGGCAATTGCCACGCTGTACTCCGTAGATCTAGAGCCTTACGTGGCGCCACGCGCCACGTATCATGACAAGAACAACGAATAACCAGAACACCACTTTGCACCCGTACGGCAAGATCACGTACGGCGTGCGTTACCATCCGGATAAACCAACAGAAGCTATACAGACTCCGCTTAATTAAGCAGAGCCTATATAGCTTCTTTATAGAGAATAATTATAGCTTCTGGCCTTCGATTAGCTATTGTCAACTCAGCTATAATCAGTCAGTCAATGCTAAGACTAACCCCTACTAGTTAACGGCTAGATACTACTTCTCTGTTGGTTAAATATCCGTACTAGGCTTCGCTTTCCCTCCTCCAGCGCTCGCACTGGAGTCAAGCTACAGTGAGGGGACATTAAAAACGGTCGATGGCCAAAAAACACGAATTTCACACCAAAAATCGCCAAAACTCGATTTTTATTTCGCTAATTAACAAAGAAGCTATAGATCTAAATTTACCAAAATTAATATTTAGATTTTTTATATATATTTATTTAATATATATAGAATCTGGAGTTTTTGATTCTATATATAAAGAGATATTTAAAGTTAAAAATCTACTAATTTTGAAATTTTAGCTTTAGAGTATATTATAAGGCATTTAGTGGATAAAATCTAACTTAAAACCTTAAAGGTTAACTTTATAATTTTCTAGTATTATTATATATACTTAGATTTTCATAAGATTTAGATATATATATCTCTTACTATTTATTTAGCTATATTGAAAATCCAGTAGTTTTTAGTCTTATAGTATTTTAAATATTTATATTTCAAAAGATTAAGATTAGTGGATTTTTAGTGAGGATTTCGTCGTCGACCGTTTTTAATGTCCCCTCACTGTAGTAGTGGCTGAACTTTATGCTGCTTTCAACTGGTACAAACGCCAGGTGGCGCCGCGTGGCGTTGTCACTTAAGCCACTGGCATTCGGCCCTGGGCCCTGAGAAGGCCGCGCCCTAAAGCTTCCAGCCACTACGGCACCTGAGAAAAGGCTGGCGGAGATTGACTAAAACGGATTTCGCGCAAGCCACTTGGGAAGAACAACGTGGAAGATCCGGAGGGATGTGGTGTCGGCCGGATGCATGCTATATTCGAAGCATACGTGCCGGCTTTCCCGATACAGCTAAAGTTGACTAGCATGCGTGCTTCCGTCGAGAACCCCGCAATCGATTGTGGCGCTCTTTAAAAATTCTTGGTTCCAAGACTAGCAAGCTCACTAAAACTGGTGATGGGCTGTGACGGAGAAATCCAGTCATGAGGAAGAGGGCCGTTTCCTGGGCGAACGACGGGTATGCTCTGCATTCCGGCTGCAGTTGCGGCTGAGACCTCGCGAGGGTTATCGCTAAGAAACAGCCATTCATCTGCCCGAATGTCTCCAGAGCTGGCGAGAATGGTGGCGTAGCTTTCGTGTTCCGTCTTGAGACCCGCGTTGACGGTATCAAACCAGCCCGAGATGAGGAAGGTCAAATCGGACGGCTGAGCGTTAGTGTGGGCGAAGAGCAGCTTCTGAGCAGCGACGGAGCCAGAAGAGTATATGACGAGGCGCAAGCCGGCGTCATGCCAGGTCAACAGGCGCTCTGCGACGTCCGGAAAGAGAGGCGCTTTAATTTCGCCAGTCCTGTAGCCTTCAGTCCAGAGATAGCCTTGAAGGGCCTTCAAATAGGCAACCTTCACATCGCGGCAGACGAGGTCGCGGAAGTGAGCCTCGAAAGTGGCCGGGTCAGTTGAGCAATTATCCGGGAAGGCGTTGCGGTAGGCTGAAAATTCGGGCTTGTCCCATTGTTGTTCGAGAACCGCCGGCAGAACATTGACGGCGTAAGGAAACTGGGAAGAGGGATCCACAAGTCAGTATGTGACATGACGGACGGTGGACGCACGCGATGAACCGGGCCGCAATGGACACGAGACGCCTGAGGCGCCTCCGATGTCCGTGACAGCAACCGGAGATCACTCGATGCCTTGCTGACGAGACACGGGACAGGGGGCCCGGCCGCAGGCTAGTTCGAAGGCGAGAGCAAGACTGACCAAGACATCCTTAACGAATGATATGGGGCACACAGTGCCCTCTATTATGATGGCGAATCTCGAGTTAGCGAGCGTCCCTCGTGTGCAATGCGCGTGCCGTCCGATCACAAGGACGCAGCCGCACACGTACCAATATCAAGCAGGACTGCTTTGATCTTGCGGAGCTCCTTGGGTGCCATGCCGGATCTGCAAGGTATGATGAGTGCCCCCAGTGGTAAAGCGATATGTTGTACAACAGCTGTTGGGCGGCGGAGAATGGTGCTGAGTGCGATTTGGGACCAAAACCTGGGAGGTTCCGCCTCAGGCCGTGTCGGACCCTGCATACACGGGTTCGGGTGTCGGTGGAGGAAAAAGAAAGGCGGTCAAGCCAACCCGGAATGCAAGATGATCCGAAATCGGTCGAAGCGCCGGGCTGGACGGGAGCTGGCCCGGATGGCGCAGATGGGGGAAACGGGAAACGCTATTCGAGGGCGATGGAGAGCATTACAATGTGAAAATGTCGATACTGCAGTTGGCTTCTTCTATTACATACGTTTACAAAGGGACTGCCAAGGTCTGCTTCATAATTTTCCATCTTCAGCTCGCACATGTCGAATAAGAATGAAACAGTCTGCCCGTCCGACCTCTTGTTCGGTAACTGCTCGTGTCCTGGGTACCTGACCTTGCCTTACATTGACACACGCTGAACCACAAATAGCGGTGAGCTGGGGAGAGGTCAACGATAAAGGGTAGGGTAGTATTACATTGCTGCGGTACGCATGCAGAGTACGTGTCCAGTCTGACTCATCACAAGGTGTTGTTTGCAAAGACGAACTGCAATGCATTATACTGAAGGAGAGAAAGGCCGCCAGGAGAGCGGAAGTGACAAACGGGGGTGACTCAAAGGACGTGGATCAGGTCATCCGACCAGTCCAGTGCACGGTTGCCTCACCTAGGTAGTACAATAATAAGTACACTACTTCACTGGAGATGCCAACCTGTCAAATCAACAGCAAGTGTAGTCACCCTAACCTTGCTCTGCTGCTCTGCATACAAGCGAGGCCTAGTATCCACGTGGTATTCAAAATGAAAAGGAGGATCGTCAAGTGCAGAAACAGTTGATAGCGGTGGCATGCACTCCATGACTTGCCAGCCAACATTGGCCTGAGTTCCTCTCTCCTATCTATGCAGGTCGTTGTAGGATAGACTGGGGCCGAATTACAATTTCCTTTCGGCGGCAGCAAATCAGGGCATCTGCACTTGTGTTTCCTATATTGGATTTCGAGGAGTAGCAGTAATAAAACAGATGGGGGAGCTGAGGAGCCAACAAGGAAGGCTCAACCGGCTGTTGTAACACTATTCAACAGGTTTTAGCTACCTGTAGAAGACCCAAATGACTAAGCCCACCTAACAAGGGTAAACCCCGCTATATACATAGGAGACAATTAGCTACATTAGCACCACCCGCTAGGCAACATACTTAGAATAACAATAACACATTTTACACAATGTTCATACCCCAGTGGACGAACATTGTGCCTCTGTCTCCCATCAGACTGGTCGATGGTTGTAATGAGCGTCTCTGTTTCACCGTGGCAGCTATACCATTAAATGCCACTAAGTGTACGTAGTATGAATGCTTTCCGTTTTGCTGCTCGGGCATGTCGGCCGACATGCCCCTTCACAATGCGATGCTTTTAAATTCGAACTCGGCCGGCATTGGCCGGCCGGCCGGTCACACGACTCTTTGGTTGGGAGCGGCATTCCCGGGGAGGATACGAGGCGGGAGCCTAAGCACGGACGCGGACAAACCAAGGCAAGGTGGCAGGGTATGTGGCTGTCGTGGTTCCCGAATGACGCCTTCTCTCATTGCGATTCCCTGATCTCCGGGGGGACTTACGATTATTGTGCACGAGGTGGTCAATGGCAGCTGTCTGGAATGCTGGAATGATTTTCGGACATGGCGGAATACTAGACTGCAGGCGTACTAGAAAGGACCGATCTACCTGAGATCGAGGCGACGTCGGCACTCAGTTGTGAAACAAATTGGGTCGTTTGTCACAGCTGCTGGAAAGCTATCGAGGCCCGTCTTTACGCCTTGCGATTCGGCCATGAGGCCGGTTCAAGTTGAGCTACAGCAGTGGATGCGCCGGGAGCAATTCAGGGCACATGGGGCGTCATCATGAACGGACCTACCGTTGAGACGCGGATGCGAGAAAGGACGTGTTGGGATGATTCTGAGGGTGGATTGACAGTTAAGATTGCTGCGAAAGGGGCTGCGACGCGATACCAGGCGCAAGGGAGGAGACGATATTAGGCAGTACACGTCTGCGGGCAGAAAGGAGTGCAGTCTGCGTGGCAGCAGGCCAATGAGGTCGACACCCAACGGGCAAGTGAAACAGAAACCTGGGGAGTCCATTCGGACAAGGGAGTTAACGGCAGCGGTGGGGACGCCTGCCACATGGGGCAAAATTCGGAGTAAGTGCACTGTGTATACTCCGCAAGAGCGACCGACGGTCAACAGCACCCCATATTCAGACGGTCCGTTAAGAAACGGTGAAGAATTGCCGCTCGCGCCTTACGACTGCTCGTGTCCACCTACGTGGTAGTTGTTGCACATACAAAAGTGTAGGCACGCCTATATATTGTTATTATATTCATCCAGCAAGGGTATATATAAAGGCAAGGCTTGTTTCTAATATACCTCTCCAGATTCTAGGACTTTTAATTTAGGATGTAACTCTACTAATCCTACTCATCTATATGATGAAAAAAAATATTATATTTAGATTAAAATTTGAATATAATTACTTCTTATATTAATTTTAATTAGAATATAAACTTATATTATTAAGTGAAGAAGATTTTTAATTATTATATATATAAAAGTATAAGTATATCCATATATATCGGTTGTATTATACTATAGGGTATATAGTAATTATATATATATTATTATATTATTAGTTGCGCCATACTATAGGATATATAGTAACTATATATATTACTATATATATAGTAGTATGCTTTCTATACCCCACTAGTAATAAATACTAGATATCTAGTACTAGTTATAGTTAATTATATAGTAATTAGTAAGTAATTACTATACTATAGATCTAGAGCTTTATAAAATATCTTATACTATATAATATAAGAGTAATAATAATAAATAACTAGAATATTACTTTATATTTATATAATAAGATTATAAATAGTATATATTACCCTCTAGATAAACTAATACTAATTAGTAGTTGACTTTTTTATTATATTATTATACTATAGATTAATAAG
>QAPF01000990.1:0-14831 GCA_004367935.1 Colletotrichum sidae | reverse complement strand
TTAAATATATATTTTTGGGAGATTTTATGGCTAATAGTTTTATAAAGTTTCTCTAGAGTTACTAGTTTCGTATTTTTATTATTTAGATTAATATAATAAACTAATCTAACTATTTAAAATTATAATAAGAAGAAGAATTTTAAAAAAGATTTTTAGTATTTAAAAGTTTTAATAAGATTCTTAATAATTAGTTAAGATCTATAGATTTTAAACTATAACAATAATAAAATTAAATAAAGAGCTTAGAAGTACTAGAAGTACCTTCTAGTTAATAAGAAGTATTTAAATAGTTTGTAAATAGTATTATTCTTTTTATTATAAGAATAGAAGTTTAATAAGAATAATAAGATAATAGAAAGAACTTCTTATAAAATATAAATAGAAAGTTTAATTAGTATTATTTAAAAATAATTAGCCTATAAGTAGAGCTTTTAAGGCTAGGGGGGTATATTAGGAATAATATATTTAAGAGGTAGAGTTTATACTAGTTAAACCTTAAGTATTAATACTATTTCTATAGATCCTACCTTATTTGAACCGCTTGAAATAGAACCTCGTGTGGCACGTATAGCTACGTTTAGTTATACATAATACATACTAGATTTTGCCCCCTAATTACGTGCAACATAAGTCGACGCTCCCGCGGCAGTGCCTTAGTTTCGTCTGCGGCCGTCCCTATAGAGCCCCGGAATACTCGGCGAACGCTTCTGCTACTATTGTTACAGATAATAGTAATACTACTACTATTAATAATAATAATCCGCTCCCTACTTAAGTAGTTAGTAATATACTACCTTAACTATAGATATACTATAAAGTTATAATATTTATAAATCTTATGATTTATAGGAGTAGCTAGTTTTCTTTGGATTTTAACTAGGAATCTTATTTTATAGTATATCTTATAGTTAAGAAATGATTAGATATAATATCAGTACTTAACTTCTATAAATAAAGTATTATTATAGTATTTAGACTACTATTTGAAGAATTAATTAAAAAAGAAGTTAAGAGTATTATTACTAGGAACATTATAGAGATTATTTAGTAAAATCTTTTTTTATAAGAGTTATAAATGTTTTAAGTCTTATATTAGTAGTATAATGAAGAATAAAGATATTAATAAAATAAATAAGAAGTCGAGACTTATAATTTAAAACTTTAGAAATAATAGTAAATTTGAAATATTAATATAATTACTAATAATCTAACAAAGTAGCTAATAGTTAATTTTAGTTATAGTCTTAGTTTTCCTTTAGTATAATAGTATGACAATATAGCTTTATAATATTATATAAGTCTATATTTAAGTTACAAAAAGCTTAAAAGGTGTATTATATTTAAATTACTCTTATATTTTAAGGATTAACACTCTTCAAACTTTATTATAATTATTATTAAATTACTATATAGTCTTATTAAGACTAATACTTACTAATAAGTAACTTACTCTCAATACTATAGGGTGTAGTTATCAATAGGGATATTAATATATAATTTATGCTTCTTTATTTTATATCTTAAAAATAACAATTTTAATCCTAGAAGTATATAAAGTAATAATATTTTTAGTTTTTAAATACTACTTTCTCATATTAAGAAAAAAGGTGTTCTAAAAAGCCTTATTTATAGCTAAACCTAAGATAGTCTTCTTAAAAGTAGTACTCTTAGTATTTAATAAGAATATCTTATTACTTAATAGTAATACTTTCTATTTATACTAAAAATACTAAAAGTAAGAACCAGTTTTTATTAATATATATATAACGCCTAAAGTACTTAAGAAGATATATATTAAATAATACATATATAGAATATACTTTACTTCAATATACTAATTAAAAATACTATTTTACTTCTCCTATATAATATAAGAATAATAATCCTAAAATAATAATACTACTATATTTAATAAACATCTTAAATAATAAATTAAGTATTTTAATTATAGTTTCAGCTTTATACTATCTAACCTTTCTAAAATATACTTTTATACTTTTATTAATAGTTTACTTACTAATAATACTAATTTCATATTTTAACTAGGATTTATGATAATCTTCAGCTAAGAGATTACTACTTGTAATAACTAATTTGACTTCTATAGTAATTTTATATATTATTCTTCTACTAAAAATGAAAGGACTATTAGGAAGATACTTATTTTAAAAACTTATATTATAATAGTTAATATAGACTTAGCCTTTATTATAGCTCTATTATTTAAAAGGGATCTCTAATTTCAAAAACTTCTTTAAATTCTAGCTATAGTGAAGGGACATTAAAAACGGTCGATGGCCAAAAAACACGAATTTCACACCAAAAATCGCCAAAAACTCGATTTTTATTTCGCAAATTAAAAAAGAAGCTATAGATTTGAATTTACTAATATCGCTATTTAGAATCTCTATATAAGTTTATTTAAAATATGTAAAATCTGGAGGTTTTAATTCTATATATAAAGGGATATTTAAAGTCAAAGATCTACTAGTTTTGAAACTTTAGCTTCAGGGCATATTATAGGGCATTTAGTGGATGAAATCTAGCTTAAAACCTTAAGAGTCAACTTTATAATTTTCTAGCATTATTATATATACTTAGATTTTCATGAGATTTAGATATATATATTTCTTACTATTTACTTAGCTACAATAAAAGCCTAGTAGTTTTTAGTCCAATAGTACTTTAAATATTCATATTTCAAAAGATTAAGATTAGTGGATTTTTGGTGAGGATTTCGTCGTCGACTGTTTTTAATGTCCACCTACTGTATCATATATACCGACTTATATTCACTCTATAAGTACTTTATAAAACTTAGTACTACTAAAAAGAATCTTTATAATAAGTATTATCGTATTAAAGTAGTTATATAAATACTATAAATTCTATAAAGTATAGTAAATTAATAGAGCTAAAAATATCGCTAATATTCTTATAAGAAGTATACTAAATTATACTTTCAAGAGATTTATCGATTTGAATTATATAACTATTTAAATAGAAGGATAGGTAATTTAAGTAGAATAGATAAATAGGTATTTAAATATTATTAAAACAAAGAAATACAGATTGCTAAAAATACTATTTTATATATAAATAGATAAATATCAAGATATATAGTAAAAAGAAAAACTTATTAGTATTAGTTATACTATACTATAAGGTATATAGTAACTATATATATTACTATATATATAGTAGTATACCTTCTACGCCTTACTAGTAATAAGTATTAAGCACTTAGTACTAACTATAGCTAAAAATATAGTAATTAGTAAGTAATTACTATACTATAAATCTAAAGCTTTATATAGCACCTCATACTATATAATATAGAAATAATAATAATAAATAACTAGAATACTACTTTATACCTATATAGTAAGATTATATATAGTATTTATTACCTTCTAGATTAACTAATAGTAATATTATAGATATATATTTTAGTTTCCCTATATTCAATATTCTCATAGAAACCTGAGAAGTCTTTAGCTTCATATAGAAGACACTTAGCTCCTAGCTAGAATCTATATCCCAACCTACTTTATACTAATAGCTATAGCTATAATTATTTTAAGTCTTTAAATATTATCTTTAAATATAATAAGATTATACTAATAGTACATAATACAATATATTTAACCTTAAGTTATATATTCCCTCCTATTAGCCGATAATAACTTCTATAATAAGTAGACCTCAATATATATACCTTTTTGAATAGTATCTAATAGGCTACTTCTAAAATATATTTAAAGTATTTGGAATTATTTTTAAACACTTTACTCTTAGCTATTAGATTCTTCTCTATCATTTTAATTTTACTTCTTTAGCTCTACTAATAGTTTTATCTTCTAATAATATACTAAAACTAAATATCATTATAGTTATTTTAAAAAGGCTAGAGAAAATAGTAAAATCGCCCTAGTATAAAACTAGCTCCTTTAGGCTTTTATAAAAGTAGTTATAATTCTTATAGTTATTAATAATCTTTACAAGGTTGATATTTGTATTCAGAGTATAGGGGTTAAATATAGTAATGGTTCTTATTAATATTATTATTATTATCAGTAGTATTATTATAGAACGGTTAGCTAGTCTATAGTTGATCGTTTTCTTTTATATCTATAGCTAGTATTATTAAGATATACTAGTAGTATTCTAGTATAAGTTAATACTATAAGTACTACTATAGTAACTTCAATACTTTAAAGCTACTATAAGTATATCAAGTTATAGACTTCTAACAATTATAAAGCTTATACTAGTCTTTAGATTGAAGTTAGATTTAAACTAATAGTTATACTACTAGGTCTTTTCAAGTATATTTACTTATAGAGATATATATAAACTATAGTATATAACTAGGTATTTTTCTATTATAGAGATTATTTACTTAGCGTTATTTAAAGCTACTTACTAAGCAGGGGGCTAAATATATAAAAGTCTAATATAAACCTTAGAGTTTCTACAGCTTTCAACTAGAATAAACATAATATCATACTAAATATAACTCTTAATAAAGACCTTTTGAAATAAAAGAAAGTATTGTATATTTTAAAAGATGTAAGTTGAAATATATCTAGATTAAAAAGATTAAGGTCTTAGAGAAGATATTACTAAAGTCTTACTTTATAATATATTTATTATACAATATTACTATTGCAAATTATACCTTAATAACTAGCTAGGGCTATACCTAGATATTTAATACTAACCCTCTTGCCTAAATAGCGCTCTAATAAGCCCTAAGTAGTATTTTATATATAGACTTTTCTAGATATTTATAAAGACTTCTCTTTTACCCCTTAGCTTTAAATAAATAATATTTTATACTATTTATAGTCAAATAAGCCTAAGTCTAGCTTTTTATATATTTGAAACTTAGGATATTTAGTATATAGATGATATTAAGTAGAATATAGCTCCTTACTAATTAAGTATATAATTTAATGAAATAAAAGTCCTAGGATATAATACTATATAATAAATCATTAACTTATTAATATGAAGAATAATATAAAATACTAAAACCTTCTGAATTACTTCTATAAGTAATAATCCTATAAGTAAATTACTTTAATAATAATTATAATATACTTTAAGCTTTTTCTATTAGAAGATTGATAAGCTTATATATAAATTAGTAAGATAAACATAATAATAAGTAGTAACCTTTAGATAGCTATTATAATAAGTATTTCTAATTTATATGAAAAAGCCTTAGTAACCCTTAGAATAATATCTATTAAAATACTAACCCTCAAGGTTAATAGTACTACTATATTTCTACTTATAATCAATTATTAAAAAAGGCCTCTTCTGCTATTCCTAAAGTTCTTAAATAAATAGATAGAATACTAGGTATAAATCTAATAAATAAAAGCTAAACTTAAGATTAATTATTATTCCTTCAATAATAATTAGAAATATTAATATTTAATCTACTTCTATCAAAATCCTAATTTCTAAAAAATAGTTAAAACCTTTAATATAATTAGAAAGTTAAAAAACTCCTATAACTTAGATAATTTTATAGGTTACTTTGATAAACCTTATGTAAATCTAAATAGCTAGCTCCATACTATTACTTAACTAAAGAATTTCTAATAGAAAGAAAATAACTATCTAATTACTTTCCTATTTCAATTTAAGAAAATCCTAGTTAATTCTAAAGAATATATATAATTAGTTATACCTTGAATCTTCCTATTAGAAGTTATATTACTCTCTTATCTTAAGCAATTACCTATTATAATTAATCTCCCTATTAAATATAAACTGTAATTATTAAAGGTTCAAAATATAATTTGGAATCTTTGATATATGAAAGAAATACCTACTTACTACTAATTACTCTACTAGAAGCTTACTATCTATAATATAGAAAGCAATATTATAATAACCAAAATCGTTGAAAAATAATAATTCTCAATTTTTCATACTTCTTCTTCTATCTTTAAGAAGGATATTAAAGACTACTAAAATATCTAATAATATTATAAGTGTAATAGAAAAGCTATGTTTATGAAAACTATATAAAATAAAAGTATGGAAAAGCTATTATATAAGTTATAAAAACTATAATTATTATATATTCTATAGAAGGTAATTAGGGGGATAGTATTTCCCTATTTAGTAATAATAAGGATTTAAAAAGAGAGTAATTTAAGAGTGAAATTAGGCTTTAAAACTAATGGAAATAGAAATAAAGAAACAGGAAGAATAATGAGAAAAGAAAGAAATAAATAACGAATAATTAATTATTGTCCAGATTAAAAGTAATAGAATTTATTATATTAATATTCTTATTACTATCAGTTATAATATTTGTACTATTACTAATACTTCTTTTGTAGGAAACTTTACTTCTTACTAATTAATAAATTGAAGAAATAAATGAAAGAATATACTACTCAGCTATTACTAAATAATACTTAGAGAATAACTATTCTAATCTTGAAAATTGATAGCTATATATAGAAAATCTATATTTATATTATAAAAGGTCTCTAGTTATTTTTATATTTAAAATAACCATAAATAGAAGATGACTATATTATATATGATAATAAAGTTTAATAGATAGCGTATAAGAAGAATAGTATCATAATTTATTGAAAATATTAAGATAAGTTACTATAGTATGAAGAAATTTAATCAACTTATTTATTTAATACTAATTTATCTATATTAGCTCATTAATATACTATATAATATACTAATCAAATATTAAGCTTTAACTGAATTATATCTATTAGTTTAATAGATATAAAGAAACTCTTAATCCTGAAAGTAAAAATAGACTTAAAAGATTATATCTTTATACATATTTTAAAGGACTTCCTAGATCTAATCTATTTAAATATAATATATCAACTACCTCCTAACTCATTAGAAAAACATTATTATATCTTACTAATTTCCAATAATAAGGAATAAAAACCTAACTTCTTATAAAAGTCTTTCTATGATATATTAGAAGAAGAAAATTTAATATTTAAAAAGACTTTAGGAGACTGATTTAATTAAAGATTTATTAAAATAAGTAATTTTTCTAGTAATATCCTAATTCTCTTCATCAAAAGACTAAGTAGAAAAATATACTTCTATATGAATTATAAAACATTTAATAGAGTTATAAAGACAGACTATTACTCCCTCCTTCTGATATTAGAAATCCTTTAGAAAGTCATTATAACCTATTAGTATCTTAAATTTAATATTATTATTATACATATATGAGATTGGAATTAATAAAATAGATTAGGAGAAAATGGCCTTCTAGATAGATTATAGTTCTTTTTAAATAGATAATATATATCTTTTTAGACTTATTAATATTCATACTATGTTCTATTAGTATACTAGTAATTACTTATAGTAAGTTCTAAATAGCTTGATTATAATATACATTAATAATATCCTTATTTATACTAATAGTACTTCATAGTAGTATAAAACAAATATCTACTAAATACCCAGTTATCTTATTAATATAAATTCAAAATTAAGCTTTGAGAAATATAAGTTTTCTATTATAATAATTAAATATATTAAGTTTGTTGTATTACCTAAGGAAGGCTTTTATATAATCTAGAGAAATTAGAAATTATAACTAATTAGCTACTTGTTAAATTATTAAAGGATATTTATAATTTCCTCAAATTTACAAACTACTATAAAGCTTTCATACTATAATATAGTACTATTATAAACCCCTAAACTATCGAATTAAAAAGTATATATTTTTCAATTAACAATTAGAATAATAAAACAACTTTTGTATATTAAAATATTTCTTTACTATAGAATTAAGTTTATAAATATTTACCTTCAATATTGTATTCATAATTGAAATTCAATATTCTATATTTACTTTAAACAATATATCAATTTCAAATAATAAGATTAAAATAAAAGATGTAATAGTTTTTTACTTTTAATATTCAACTCCTATAGACTTTAACTATCTAATGTAAAATAAAAAGCTCCTTATAATATTAGCTTACGTATAGATATAAAATATAAAGCTATAGAGTATTAAAAGATCCAAAGTTCTTACTAATTATAAAAAAGTTTAAATACTTTAAGAAGAAATAGTAATGTATAAAGAGGTAGAATTGGTAAATAGAAGAATGATTTTAATATAATGTCTATTTTAGATACTAATTAAATATTTAAATAGTAGTTTCTAATATTTCCTTCAGAATAAAATAAGATGTCTTTAAAAATAGAATAAGAAGAAGTAATCAAAATAAATAATACAAATTATATTATATATTGTTACTCCTATAAAGCTTTAAGTAGAATATATAAATGCTACTAATACTTAAGTCTTTAAAGGAAAACTAGACTTTTAAGAAATATAAGATTGTATTACTAAGAAGAACTGTTTAAATTACTAAGTCTTTATAATAGTCTTATAAGAAGAATATAATTTTCACTCTTAATTTCTATATAGAAGTCTAGATTACTAAATGTACATTTAATATAATAAGGTAGCTTACCTTTAGAAATACACTTTAATAACTAAGTAGTAAAAATAGTGATAGCCTTCTTGATAAACTTAAAACTAGATTAATATAAAGGTTATATAACTCTTTCCCTATAAAATATCTAAAGTACAATAATATATTAGGATTTGTAAGCTATTAGTTTTATTAGTTTACATAATCCTAAGGTCTCTATTATTTTATATAAAATTATAATGTATATAGAAGTATTAATATCTAGAAGTAAATAAAAACAAGTTTTTAAAATCTCTCTTAATATCTTACTTATTATATTAAGATCTATTCATATCTCTTATTACTAACTTACTCCTCATAAAAAGATAAGATAATTGTGACTTCTGAATTATTATAAGTTCATTAAATAGAATCCTTATATTAAACGAAATAGATATTATAGAAATAGAAATACGTCCTTAGTAGTTCTTTAATCATTATTATAAATATTATAATATACTACGTTTTGTTATAAATAATAGAAGTTCTGATTGAATATGTTGATTCTAAAAGAAGTTCTATTAACTAATAGATATTATATATCTATTAAATATTAATTATCACCTATAAATAAATAGAATAATAAAGTAATATAATTATGAAATCTAAATAGTTTTAAAAGTATTTATATATTAGTTATAAGATAATTAGAATAATTTACTTTTTACTATATAATTAGCCTTTTATAATTAGTAATATAATACTATAAAGACTCTGTATCTTTATATAAATCATAGTTATTATATTAATTCTATTCTAATAGTTAAAAAGATAGTATTAATATCTAGTAGTAATAAGAATACTACTTACTAATTAGTCAAAAGGATATACTTAGTAATAATATGTCTTTATATTAAAATAGTAGGTATTTAACAGAAGTTAGAAGCTTAGGCGAATAAGACCTCATCCTTTATAAATTAATATTAAGTTAGTAACACAATATAATTAAATATTTCTAAGTATAAATTACTAAACTTAAATTGAAAGCTAATTTAGCTGTAATTCAGATATATAATAGTAAAGCTCTTATTACTATATTTCATTAAATAAAATATATTAAGATCTATCTACTTATAATTCTTAATAGATATCCTTTAGAAGGCTACTACTAATCTTCTGTCTAACTAGGGAGTTACTTATAACTAGTTCCTACTACTAGTAAATAATAATAAAGAAGTTAAATAGCTAGTTAAAGATATTCTTACTATGAAAATATGTTAAATAAATAGAAGGTACTATTGAAAGACCCTTATTAAATAAAGGAGATATATATATCTAATACAAAAACTAATTAATACTATAATAAAAATAACTACTCTAGAATAGAATAAAGAGATATATAAGTTAATTATATTTCATAATAATAAGCTAGCCTATAACTAATGACGAAATAGGAACTAGAGAAAAGAGAAGTAATATTATAAACTATATTTAAATAACTAGCTAGAAATATATCTAAATATCTAATATCAACCCTTTTACTTGAATAAAACCTTAGTAGGCTTTAAGTAGTATTATAAGTATAGATGTTTCTAAATATTTATAAAGACTTCTCTTTTGCCTCTTAGCTCTTAAAAAAATAGTATTTTACGTGATTTATAGTTAAACAAGCCTAAGTCTAGCCCTTTACAATTACAATTATATTAACTAAAAAGTTGAATTTATAGTTATTATTATTTACAACATTAAAGATTCTCTAAAAGATCTAGATGATAAATAAATTGTTATAATACTCTCTTTCTAATTAAGATACTTAGTATTTGTTTCTTATAAGTTAATTAAAAATACATATAATAGTAATATATCAAAATATTATTCAACGTATAATTTAAAAAATATAGAGACTTAGTTAGATATTAAAAATATTTCTTTGAGTGTATATAGAGAGTAATATATACTATATATAATCTTACTATACAAATATAAAGTAGTATTCTAGTTATTTATTATTATTATTATTATATAATAATATATATAATACTATATAAGGCTTTGGATCTAAAGTGTAATAATTACTTATTAGTTACTATATATTTAACTATACCTAATATTAAATACCTAGTATTTATTACTAGTAAGATGTGGAAAGTATATTATTATATATATAGTAATACGTATAATTACTATATACCTTATAGTATAATATAACTAATTTAACAACCTTTTATTCTTACTATATATCCTAATACTTATCTATCTATATAAAAATAGTATTTTGGTAACCTATACCCTTTTGTCTTAATAATACTTAAATACCTATTCATCTATTCTATTTAAATTACTTATCCTTCTATTTAAATAATTATATAGTTTGAATTAATAAATCCCTTAAAAGTATAGTTTAGTATATCTTTTATAAAAGTATTAGTAGTATTATTATTTCTACTAATCTACTATATCTTATAGAACTTATAGTACTTTGATGACTACTGTGATACTATAATATTAATTATAAAGTATTTTTCTTTCCTAGTAATAAGGTTTGTTAAACTAGGAATAGGTATCTAATTCAAGGTTTAGAGGAATGAATAACTCTTAATTATAAAAGAATAAGTTATTTAGAGTAATATCTAAAAGTGGTATTAACTTTAATATAAATAATAATAATAATAATAAGAAGTTCGGATTCTATAAGAAATAGTGAATCGCATAATATTAATATTTAAAAAGGTTTTAGTTTTGTTAGAATAGATAGATAGGTAGGTATATCAATAGTTAAGTTATTACTATTGATAATTATAAAATTAGGAGAAATATAATGTAATGAAAGTAGTTTTCTCAACATTAGAACTTATTCAAAATGTTTATAATAATAATAGTTAAATAGAAGGAGAAAAAGTGATTTGATTAATAGTATAATTAATTATTTCTAATTATTACTTATAGAAATATCAAGGTTCTTATATAGAAGGTTTATTGTAGAGTTCTAGTTATATTATTAGAACTCTAGCTATATTACTAGAGTTCTAGCTATAGCTATAGTATATAGGCTATTATAACTATAATATGTAAAGTATTATAACTATAATATCAAGGCTAAAGTATAATATATATTATAATATAACTATAATATATTAACTATTGTAACTATAATATATAATGTATTATAATTATAACATATATAGCTTGAACTACTTCTAATATCTTATAAAAAATTAAACCTCTATACTTTTACCTTATTTACTTAAGAACCACTAGGAGTAAAAAGGTAAAATAAGTATATATTTATAGAGCGATTTTAATACGATTCATTTATATAGAAATATTATATAACCTCTTATTACTTCTATTACAATAATAGAAATAGAAGTTCTTTATATATTAGAATAAATCTAATAGCTTCTTATTACTGAAATCTTTTATATACTACTCTTATTAATATAGCTTCTTATATACTACTTATCCCTTATATACTACTACTTCTCTAGTAATTTCTATATTAAAAATTGTAGGGTCTGTAGTTTCCCTATAATTCTATTAGTAGTATTAGCTGCTATATACTTATTTCAGCTATTTTATTATAAATAGCTTAGTATTTATCTATAGTAAATAGCTTTATAGCCTCTTAGTAGCTATTATCTCCCCCCTAAAAGGCTATACTTTAATAGCTTTGAAGTTCTTATAGTAATATATTACCTCCCTATTAATCCTTAGTTATATTATCTTTTGAGCCTTGATAGCTATAAAGTTTTTATAGCCTTGAAGTATTTATAGTTAACTATAAGGTATTAGTAGTAGTAACTTTCTAGTATTCCTTCTTTAGTTAAGACTTAGAAGCCTTTTCTAGGCTTTGTATCTAACTTCTTAATATTAGTAATTCTAGTTAATAATAGCTTCTTAGATATATTCTAACTATAGTTATACTTTAGTAACCTAGGGCTCCTTATATAGGATAATTAGGCTTCTTAGACTATAGGGATATAGAAAGCTTTTGTTTCTACTCCCTAGCTATAAGGATATTATATCTATTACATTTATAATATACTATCTACCTTTATCGCCTTAGGTGCCCCTAGTACCCGTAGTATTAATAACTACATATAGTTATATAATATATACTTCTAAATATTCTTATACTACTTTAGTAACTACGCTGAAGCAGCTATTTTAAAAACCTTATAAATTTCAAGTTCCTAATTATTCAATATGTTTCTACTAGCCTTATATTATAGTCTTATAGAGACTATGTATACTGAAATCTCTATATCTATAGGCAGGCTTATATATTGGTGTCCTTCTAGTTGTCTCTTGATTTTTTGATAGCCTTATTATAATAGCCTTATATAATAGCCTTATAAGTATATATATCGACATCCTATATCTATATACTTATTTATATATATTAATGCCTCTCTAGGTATCTCTTAATAGCTTTATTATTAGTAATTTCATATAATAGCTTCTTTTTTTAGTAGTCTTAATCAATAGGTAGCTTCTAGTAGTAACGTCTTATAGTTATCTTTTAGTATACCCTTATTACTATAGTTATATAAGTATGATATCTATTGAAATTATTAGTCTAGCCGTACTAATACTATACTAATATCTATTGAAATTATTAGTCTAGCCGTACTAATACTATACTAATATCTTTCTTATAATAGCCTTAATAAGTAGCCTCTTATAGTAGTCTTATCATACTATGTATATCAAAATCCTATTATCTATTATACTAATACCCCTTTAGTATGCTTCTCTTATAGTAGCCTTACTGTAGCTTTATATAGTAGCCTTATCGAAGTTATATATATTAGAATTATTACTTTTGCCATATCAAGGTCCCTTTAGTATATCTCTCTTATGAGAATATTAATAATATAGCTATAGAAGTATTTTATATATTGAAACTGTTACTTCTACTATATCAGTACTTCTCTCATAATAACTTCATCAATACTACGCCTATTGAAATCTCTATACTATTATATCAATATCCTCTATATAACTTACTAATTGGAACTCCTAAGGATAAGTAGAGATTCAGATATATTAGAAGTATATACTAATATCTAAGTAATACATCGATATAGGGAGGTTTAATATAAGTATAAGATTATCAATATATCTAAATCAGACTTCTTAACCTAAGATTCTAGTTATTATAACTTAAATACCCTTCTTATAGATGACTAAGTAGTAGCCTAGCTGGGGGTTAGCTAGAGGCTACTAGTACATCTTAATATTATATAAAGAAAACGATAAAGGTATTCTTAAAAGGCTATATAAATCTCTAAAAAGTAGGAGGCTAGAGATATTATAATTCCTAATATTATAGAAGTCTAATAGTATTCTAGAAAAGTTATTCTATTTACTAAATATTCTGCAGTTAGCAAATATTAAAAGCTTATTAAATTCAATCTTAGGATTATCATATAGAGTACTTTAAATCAATTGAAATTATACTAAGGGCTTATAAAATTAAGTCTTAATAAGAATTTCTTTAAAGAGTTAATATATAACTTAGAAATTCCTAATAAAGTCTTAAAGTAGGGAGTAGTCTGATATATTCAAATAATAAATCTTATAATTCTTTATTTTATATAGACTTAAACTATAGGATTTTAGAATTATTTCCCCTAAAATTATAAGCCTTATTATTTTATGGTATAATTGTAATAAAAGGGTTAACTACTGACTAGTTTTAATCTATCTAGAGGGTAATATATATTATATAAAATCTTATTATATAGATATAAAGTAATATTCTAATTATTTATTATTATTATTATTATATTATACCCACTTGACATAATAGTTTAACATCTAGCTGGCTTTTACCATTTTATAGTAAGAATAGTAGGTTTAAATCCTATAGTAAATAACTATAATTAGTAGCTATATACCTTCCGATTATATAAACTATATAATAATTACTACTAGCTATTAGCCCTTACCTTTAGCTATTTATAGCTAGTAACTATTAATAGCTAGTATGAGATATAAGTACTTAGCTAGTATTAACATTATATAACTCTAATCTTTCAAAGAAATAACTATAATAGATATAGGTTTATATATATCTTTTATATTTACTAGTAATTATATTAACTAACTATATTTACTACTTAAAGTTATTTCTATTTAAATAATTCTTTAATAGTAATAGTATCTATAGGATTTATAAAGTAAGAGCTAACTACTAGGTAAAGCTTCTTTAAAAAAGTTCCTAAGAGGTATATGACTTTAAATAAATTAAAGACTTTTAATATAACTATCTCATATTATTATTATATTATATAATATATAGCGCTATATGAGCCTCTAGATTTATAATATAGTAATTCCTTACTAATTGCTGTTTAATGAACTATAGCT
>QAPF01000989.1:0-14854 GCA_004367935.1 Colletotrichum sidae | reverse complement strand
ATATTAGAATAATTATAAAAATTAATAATCTATACTACTATATCTTCTTCTATATAGTAATACTAAGATGAGAATACTTTACTTATATATTTAAAGATTTAAATTATTATATAAACTTAATTTAACTATTTATATTATTATTCTTAAGCTTTTAAAATATAGAAGTTATAGAAAGCTATATAAAGCTTTAGATTTCTTTTATAAAATCTATAATATCCCTTATATAAACCTTTTTAATAGGATTTATAGAGAGTTATTAATCCTCTTTACAACTTATTCCTATAGGAATAAAACCCTTAAGAATACTTAATTTAAATATTTCAATAGTTTATTAATACTTTTTAACTTTTAGAAAGTTATTTAAAAATAGCTTTTAAAGAAGTTCTAAAAAGAAGCTTTTATAAATAGTTATCTTAAGATTAAAATAGTCTTATAAGTTATAAGCTTTAACTTCTATTTAAAACGTTTTATATTAAATTAACTATTAATTAACTTTCTAAAGAATTAAAAGAGAAGTATTTTTAATAGATATCTTAATATTTAAAATATATTAAATTATTATAATATATACTTTTAGCTTAGTAGCTTCTTAGTATTTTAAAACTCTTAATTATTATATATAATTAAGAGGTAAAATCTGATATATATTATATGTAACTTAATATATCTATATATATTATATGAAGCTCTATTTTAAATAGTTTAAATAGGGTGAAGCCTATAGAAATAACGCTAGCGCCTAAGGTTTGGTTAGTATAAATTCTACCTCTCAAGCGTATTATTCCTAATAGTATATATAATCCCTAGAAACCATTCTATAATATAACTATTATATATAATTAGAAAGTAAAATCTAGTATATATTATATATCAATTAGTATGACTATATTTATAAAATAAAGCTTTATTCTAAGTAGTTTAAATAGGGTAAAAACTATAGAAATAGTACTAGTTACTTAAGATTTAACTAGTATTAATTCTACCTCTTAAGTATATTATTCCTAATATATTTAGATACTTTGAAGATAGGCATATTATTAAATTACCTATATAGCTAAAAGGATATAGGCCTATATAATATATATTATTAATATGACTATTTATAGGCTTAAGTATTTAATCTAATATATCCCTTTAAAACTACTAGAGTTAGACTTATTCTATTCTAACTAGTAGACTTAATACTTTATAGAATAGAATTTCTAACTTCTATATTATAATAAAGTTTCCCTTTTACCTTTTTAATAATTAAGAGTCTTATATACTCTAGGCTATAGATTTAAATCCTATAATTAGCAAAAAAGTAAAAGGGAAGCTCTATTATAATATAAAAGCTAGAGATCTTATTTTATAAAATATTAAGTCTACTAATTAGAATAAAATAAGTCTAATTCTAATAGCTTTAAAAGGATATATTAGATTGGATACTTAAGCCTATAAATAGTTATATTAGTAATATATATTATATAAGCCTATATTCTTTTAGCTATATACTTAATTTAATATATATTATATATACTTTACTTATATAGTAGTAGAGTATTTCGAAATAATATATATTATATTAGAAATATATATTATATTTTATATTATATATTATAAACATAAATATATTATATATACTTATAGCATATTAGGAGTTTTACCTAGTATATATTTTTGTATTTATAATATAGTAGTCTAAAAGATTTTGTATCTATATTATATTATAAACACCTATAATTATATTTATAATATTTAGAATATATTATATTTTCCATAACATTTAAAAAGATTAAATTAAACTACTAGGTAAGTAAGTTCTTTTTATTTTATATATAGTATTAACTTTAATATATAAATATATAACATATAACCTTTCCCGAATTATTTATATTAAAACTACTATATTTTAGTAATGTTTTAAGATTAGATTTTAATATTCTAATATAACTCTAATATTCTCAAATTTACTAGCTTTCTGACTCTTAGAATAAACTCTATTTATAATAATAGTAATATAATTAATATTATAAGCTTTAGTTTAGTATATTATATTATAAATAATATAACTATGTTATATATACTTATATTTATAACATATTATAATTTTAAATACTATAGATACAAGTATATGTATTAGCTTTTACATATAATATATTACAGATACATGTATTTGTATTTGTATTAGATCTATTTGTATTATCGTAATGCTCTGCACAGTAGGAACGTGCCCGTGATAATTATCGTGGTGACCGACCCCAATCGTTTCCAAACAACCAATAGGCCAATGTCTTACTCCGTCCAGTCTTACTCCACAGCCTCACGGTCATACCTTTGCCAACTGCATTCCAGCCTGTAGTGCCGACCGCCCATGTAACGGGACGGAAACCCGTAAAACTCGGTCGCATTTGCGCAATAATGGCGTCGGGCAAATCCATGCCATTCTCCTCACTCCATCCCAACCCGACTGGTGGTCGCAAACCGAGGAACTTGGGAGGGTTCATTGCCCGCGTGCAAGCAGAGCGCGGCTTCCGCAATGTCACAGAGAACAGCCTGAAGCAGGAAGTTTCGGACCGAAAAAACGGCTTTACCCAAGTCCCAGAGGAACCCACATGTACGGCGGATGGAGACGACGAAGCTGACCCGACCGATGCCGTTGCGGCACGCGTCGAAGTGCTGAGGAATATTGAGTGAGTATGTCATTCTTCACAAAGTATTGTCAAACGCTGATGAAGGACTTAGCATAGCGCACAACGCCGCACTCATGACTCTCGACTTTGTATCTCTGCTTCTATCGAAGGAAAGTCCCGCTCAAGCGGGCGTTACACTCTCGCAACAGCTCCGCGAATGGACCGGCATCGGCACGTTGGGGATCGCCAAGCGAGAAGATAACGATGAGCAAAAACAACGCGATGCTGATAGAGCCAAGGATAACCGCGATATTTCCTTGGGATGGGCTCTTATTGATATTCACAAAACAAAGGATTCGGCTGACAAGGCCGCTAGTCACTTGAGCAAAGAAATTGAGCGTGAGGAGAGATACTGGGGGGAGGTTCTGGCTGTACACCAGGCTGGGTGGTCCATGTGTCGGCTGCCGGCAGAGCGACATACTCTCGGTGTGAAGCTGGGGTTCGCAGAAGGTATTCATTCACCCCTCGACCCTGTCACGGCCCTGAGCTCACTGATCACCGTAGCCTCCCCCGAGTTCAGAAACAGCAGTTTAGCGCCACTGCGACGCGGTGAAGATGGTGCTGCTCTTCTCCAACCTGGCAGAGTCAGTGTTGGTTGCCAGCGCCTAGGCGTCACCGTCAGTCGGTCGGGCGAGCCAACAGGACGACTTTCTACCGGCGCTTCTGTGCTAGGCACAGCCTTGCTACAAGACCGCGTACTCGAGGCGAGAAACACTCTTTTTGCGCAGGAACTGTGGCACGAGTTGCATCGTGAAGCTCACTCCCTTGCTTCTTATGGAGTCCGCGCAAGTAATTCTGTCATCACTATCAGTCCTGCAACAAGGCTGAGTTTGAATTTCGAGCTCGAAACACTGGAAGACAGCGCCAACACAGTTGCCGAGCATCCCGATAACAAAATTGCTGAAGCGATACATCTTACGTTGCACATTTTTTTGAGTCACGCTCATCGTCTGAACGAGCTCCAGCGCTTGCGACCCGCGCCTCCTCACCAACGCCGACACCAAGCACAGAACCAATATCATCTTCTACGTCCAATCGTTGCCAAAATACTCCACGACCGGTCCATTGAAAAAGTAACGCGTCTGGCTGGAGACCTCACTCTTGTCCTTCGGCGAGCTGGGATTGAGGTTGCCTCCTTCAGTCTTAGTACACCATCCTTTCCAACTTCTGAACTGAAGAACAATTCGGGCGGTGCGTCCAACCGTCCAAGTGCCTCTCAGGCACTCGCCAACATGTTTACGACGGTTCCTGCAGACTTTCAAGTTGAAATCATCTTGACACCAGCATCTCGTGTTCTAGTTCGTGGTCGCACATTCCTCGCCCCACTCACGACGACCCAGTTTCAGATCCAGCTATTGCCGAGTGTTGCCTCATCATCTGGCCCAGAGACAATACCGTGCCCTCTACAAGTATCTTACCCGCCATCCCGCGATTCTTACCCCGACCTCGCCGCTGTTCAGGTCTACCTAACTACTGCTGCGACACATGCTATAACCGACTACGCAGAATCTCTCATCTCTCGTGAATCGGCAATGGGTTCTCAAGGCCCCCGTGCGGAATGGATGAAGTCCCTGCGCGGTACCGCCATACGAGACGTCGAAACGGAAACGCGCGAGATACGTTTTGATGTTGTCGAAAACGCCAAGAGCCGTCTTACTCTGCAAGTCGGTGCTGCTTGGCGAGTAGAGGACCAATCTCGCATCAATCGCTGGTCTTGGTCTGCCGACGTGGAGCAAGCAAGCAGTATCTCGACAGTCAGTATTGGTGCCATCGTCGCCGCTGTTGTGGAGTGCAAGGAAATCTAGGATTCGTTGATAATCGAACAAGCAGCCAGCTACGTAATCCTTCTCAGTGTCCTTGCGCATTGATCTCACCCATTCCCTGGCTGTCGCTCCTCCTCCTAACAGCCAATGGGTCTTTCCAAGCCAGACGCTTACGATTGCTTCTGGCCGAAACGTACCAAGCCCGCAGCAGCTTCGCGGTCCCAAGGTGGGGCTGAAATCTGCCTTAATTCGCGGTTATGGGTGATGCTCACATGGGAAAAAGCAAATGCCGGTGAACGAGCTCGAGCATCAAATGAACATGATGTATGTCTATGGCAATGGCACACGAGGTGTGCTGTGGTGCTTGCTATACTTATCCACGTGGACCTTATCTCTTTCAATCGTTGGAGGAAGAAGCTCAGGGAGGCTCAGTATACGAGAGACGGCGTGCCGGGAGATACTAGACAGACTTTTTGGTCTTCCAGATACTCTTCACGACATGACGTGAATGGGACTTAACTTCCTCCGTGATAGGCTGCTACAAGCCGGCCTTGGGTAACACTAATCGCTGGTACTTGAATAGGATCTAGCCATTGTGACTATGTAACCAATCCTCAGTATCCGTTCTCGACTGCTCGAGGACACTAACTTTTTGTCATGAACGTGGGGCACTGGAGATTGTTTGGAAGCCACTGGGCAGAAACGCACCGGTTTGTCCCAATACCGCCCATCCTAGGATCAAGTGCCAGTGAAAATTTGCTCGTCTGAATTGTGGAGTTGGGCAGCAGCAGCTTGGAAGTGCACGCGCACAGTCGACTGCGAGAGGCGTGGAAGGCTGAGAAGGCTCCATGGGCTTCATCAGGGGTTAGGATATTGCGTGTCCGTCCCATCAGAGGTTGAAGAGGAAACGCAGCTCGGTCAAGCTGAGACCAGCCAACTTGGCACCTTCCCGCTCGTCTAGCGCGGCATCGACCGTCGCCCTCTTCTTCTCTTGCAGCTGCACGATACGGTCTTCTACCGTTTCTTGAGTGAGGATGCGGTAGACCTTCACCGGCTTCTGCTGGCCGATTCGGTGAGCTCGGTCTACAGCTTGCATCTCGATGTAGGGGTTCCAGAACGGATCCATAATAACGACGCGGGAGGCTGCGACAAGATTTAAGCCCGCGTTTCCAGCACGGAGCGAAACCATCATGACCTTCATGTTAGGGTCCGTCGTGAACTTGTAAGCGACATCGTCGCGCTGAGACATGCTCATTTCACCGGTGTAACGACAATGCCGGATGTCCAGGCTTTCTTTCTTCAGGGCCACTTCCAGAAGGTCAAGTAACATGGTCCATTGTGAGAAAACAATGGTCTTCTCGCCCGTGTCTTGAATTTTGCGGAGAAGCTCCATGCACGCTCTGGCCTTAGCGGAACTGAGCCAGTGGTGGCTGAGATATTTCGTGTAGTCCTTCCAAGCAGCGGCATTCTTCTTGGCCTCCTTGCGCAGTGACTGGAGCATTGTGCCCTTGATCTTCTTGCGCCGCTTCTTGGCCTCCTTGATGCGTGGTGCCTTCTTCCCCCCTTTTTTTTCTGCTGATGGAGTCTCGCCCTTGGCCTGCTGTGGTGGCTTCGGCTCTGACGAGGTCGAAGATCTGTCATCATCATCATCATCATCATCATCATCACTAATGTTGCCGTAGACGTCATCGGGCACAATGAAATTCCTGAGGCTGCCGTTTTCTTCAACGTCTTGCTGTTTCTCTGCACTCTGATCGGCCTCGCCGTCGTCTTCATCACGTCCGGCCTCGTCGTCGCTGGTCCAAACCGAGCCGTCGGACTCTTCTTCGGAGCTTCCGCTGTTCACTTTGGGCATATGAACCCTCTTGAAGGCCGAGAAGGTTATAACATTCTGCGGATCCAACGGACCCCTGCAGACGGCGCACTTAACTGGGCCGTCCTCCTCGCCGTTCCGGATATTATCACGGTTGGCGTTCTCTACATGCTGTTTGAGACAACCAGCACACAGCTCATGACCGCAAGGCAGAGGGATGGTTGGGTCGGGCATGATATCGTAGCAGATGGGGCATTCAAAGCCTTCATCCATGGCGTCGCCGTTTTCAACTGCACGAGACTTCTCGGTAAGTCGAAGAACAACAGCGGCAGATAGAGACTGGACGCGCTCCAGCATGCCGCTGTCCACTTCGGGAGCCGCCTCGTCAGAGTCCAAGAGCAAGTGAGGGTGACAACAAGACTGGCGCAGACGAAGCAAGAGTACCAAGACGTGAGAGTAGTGCTTGCCGAGGGTGCCTTTCCGAAGGTACTTGTTGATCTGTACCTGCGACTGGGACTCCAGGTCGGAGTAGAACTTGCGCTCATCTTCGTCTAGCGCGGCATAAATGACCTCTTCAGACTTCTCAGGAAGCTGCAGAATGGGTTTACCATCGATTTCTGAGCCTTTGGTTCGACGCAGCATAGTCGCTTTGAGCAGAACCTGCAGGTTTTTCATTGCTTGCGCCTGGGGATCTCCTTTCTTGCCGAAAAGCACGCCGAAAGCCCGACGGAATTCCGTCCAGTTGTTGTAGGGTTTGATGCCAAGAAACTTGTACGACGAGTAGAGCTCATCCACGCCATTCATCATCGGAGTTCCAGAAAGGCACCAGCGGTACTTGCTCTTCAGCGAAGCCACCGCCAGAGAGGCCTGTGCTTTGCTGTTCTTGATCATTTGGCTCTCGTCAAGCACTACACGGTAGAAATGTGAGTGGTCAGGGTGGAAGAGAGAGACCAAACTGGCAAGGCCGGGATCAGTCTTGGTGTTAATTTTGCGACCAGCTGAATTTTTGACCCAATTAGCCAGCTTCTTTTTCTCAGAGACTAGAGTTCCATAAGTCGTAAGGACGACGTCGTTCTTCATCAGCTCGAGTGCCTGAGCCTTTTGCGTGTTATGGTAAACGGTCACCAGTAGCGTATGTGTGCTTTTGATTTTCTTCTTAATCTCGTCTTCCCACTGTCGTATGAGGGAAAGTGGCGCGACGATCAGAGTCGTCTAGAAATAGTCAGTAGTGAATGTGGTCGCATTTGAAAGGACATACCTTGGGGCTTTGTGTCGCTTTGTGAGAAACAATGAGGGAAAGGACGGAAATCGTCTTCCCCAGTCCCATGTCGTCGGCGAGAATACCTCCCTTGTTCGAACCTTTCTCTTGACGCTTCATCCAAGTCAATGCAACTTGTTGGTGGGTATAAAGAGGGTAGCGCATCTCAGTTGGCGTTCCCTCTCGAGCTTCTGCTAGTATCTCCATTCCGGCGTGGACGTTCTTCAACAAAGCCTCAACTTCTTCGCGCGACCTGCGGGGATCGTCGTTGATATCCTGCATAACGGACGCTACGCGAGGGTCAAGTCGGTTTCCGTCTCCATCAGTCAAGTCCATGAAGTTAAAGTTCCTAGTTCTGTTGATCACGTCGACTGTACGATTGGGTGCACCAATGAAAGAGGGTGCGGGTTGGGCGAACATCTGGCTTGCAGTACGGAACGACAAGCTGTCTTCATCATCTTGGCCCGAGAAATAAGACCCAGGTATGGCGGACATAATGTTTGTGCGTGGGAAAGAAGGCAAGCCCATTGGATATGGGAAGGCTGTCATGGTATTTCCATGGGAGTTGCCTGAACCAGCGCCCTGAAATCCACCTACATGCATGGCATCGGACTGAAAGCCAGGGCTTGGCAGAGCATTGGCGGACGTTGACGCTGAGGCGTGGTAAGAATGCTCTCCGAAATTGCGGGCCCAGTCACCATTCGAGGCGTGTCGGTTGCCTCGTGCCTCTTGTTCCGGCTGTTTGACGTGAAAACAGGATGCGTCGGCTTCGTCATCCTCCCTAGCAAATATTAGATCTGGAGTATGTTTGGGCACACTAGTCTAAGCAATAGGCCTCAGTTCTGGCGAGGCGTCCCGTGTATTTGACGAAGTACCACTTCTCATAGCCGGTCTGAACTCACCCAGTAAGGTCGATGACATCAGAGGAAGCATCATGAGTTCGCTGTGATTTGTGTCGGCCGGGGCCCGAAAGGCTCAGAGACGCCGCTCCGTGAGATCTCTTGTTGGAAGTTACGAGAGAGGATTGACCACTGCTGCCGTACGAGAGCTGATGGTGTCGACCCAGGGGAGGACCAGTCGTATCGTGAGACGCACTTGGGTTTGATCTAACCGTAGGAAAACTGGAGCCGGTGATTGTCCTGTATGGGACGGAGGCTGACAGACAGACGTTAATTTCTACTCACAATGCGAACCGAAATGGCAATTGAACGGCTTGGCCGAGAGTGACATGGGAAGGTAATAGGGCCGAGTAGAATATTCACCAACCTTGTCCCCAGACGCTGTCTACAGGCCAGAAGTCCATGCCGTCTGAGGAAGTGGACGTGGTTGAGCTGCCTGCACTTGTAGGGTTGCGTCTGTTGTTGGGGCTGAAAAGGCGCCGCTCCAGTTGGTCTTTTTGTCTCGTTTTGTCCGCAAACCGTTTCTTGGTGTTTTCGTAATGGGCCCAAGCCTGCTGCTTGTCTTGAGGGTTTTGCGGGAGATTGCCAGGAGCGTCGTCCAGAGATTTGGCTATCGCGTGCTTTAAGGCTTTTTCTTCCTCCAGCTCAAGTAGCTCATGTTTGGCTGCACGGAGAGCCTCATGGCCACAGTCAGCCATGGTGGCGCTCAGTGTGCGGAGGCACCTGATGGATAGGTGGGTGTGGAAACGTAAGGGCAATGAATCCAGTATCTTTCCTCAAAATGAGGCGACCTGCAGGAAGGCGTTGCTTGGTGGCGCCGCAAATGTCAGATGCGGAAGTGGTCTGCAGGCTGTGTGTGATGGTAAAGTGTCCGCAGCGGTGCTCTTGTACGATACCCACGCCCAAATTGCGGAAGCAGATCGAAAGAGCGAGAGTGAGGGCAGGAAGGAAGGAGAGTCTGCCAAAACACAAAGAGGCAGAATCAGAAAGAGAGCAAAGAAGAGGCAGAAAGCCAAAAGATAAGACTGAAGTAGAAGGTAAAGAAGGCTCCGTTCTAAGAGGCTCTTCCGGTCAATGCAGTGATGATTCTTCCGCCTCGATCGCTTCCAAGGCAAGTGGGTGTGACCGCCCACGCGTGCAGGTAAGTGGAGGGTTGCCGTGCGGTGACAGATGGAAAACACAAGCGCCGCCTTAAAGGGAAGGATGCCTCGTCCTCGTCCTCGTAGCTGGCCTTACAATTTCGCCGTGAGCATGGCAGATGTGGTGCTGCTGCTGAGATGAGGTTGTTGGGTACGTGCCATACGTAACCCACTTGTTCGTGAGGCTGCTTATCTTATCGCAATTCTTTGTTGACACGGTAGGTACGTGATGTCATGCAAAGGTCGTCAAAGTCAGGTAGGTACATAAGGTAAGCTCCGTCCATGTTGATGGGGCGGGGCTACCTATGCGCGACACGTAAAGGAGGACGCGCTCTTAATCTTCCGAAACCTACCTGGGTAGGTAAGGCAGGGTACCTACACAAGTAGGCAACGACTGTCCGCAGGGTTCTTAATAGGCATTAGTGTCGGGAATAATGCGCTCGAGAGGTGTTGCACACAATTAGGGGGCAAAATCTGTCAGGAATAACACGCTCGAGAGGCAGAGTTTGCACCAGCTAAACCTCGGGTGCCAGCGCCGTCTCCACAGTCCTCGCCCCACTTAAACTACTCAAAATAGAGCCTCGCGTGGCACGTATAGCTATATTTAGTTATATATAGTACATACTAGATTTTACCCCCTAATTACACATAATAATTAAGAGTCTTATAATACTAAAAAGCTATTAGGCTAAAAGTATATATTATAATAATTTAATATATTTTAAATATTAAGATATCTATTAAAAATACCTCTTTTTTAGTCTTTAACAAAGCTAATTAGTAGCTAATTTAATATAATACTTTTTAAGTAGAAGTTAAAGTTTATAATTTATAGAACTATTTTAATCTTAAAGTAATTATATAATAAAGCTTCTTTTTAAAGTTTCTTTAAAAACCTCTTTTAAATAACTTTCTAAAAGTTAAGTAGTATTAATAAATTATTAAAATATCTAAATTAGATATTCTTAAGAGTTTTACTCTTATAGGGATAGGCTATAAGGAGGATTAATAACTCTTTATAAATACTATTAAAGAAATTTATATAAAAGATATTATAAACCTTATTAAGAAAAATCTAAAAGTTTATATAGCTTTCTATAATTTCTATATTTTAAAGACTTAAGAATATTAATATAAATAGTTAAACTAAGTCTATATAATAATTTAAATCCTTAGGCATATAAATAAGACGTTTTAATATTAGTATTACTATATAGAAAAAAATATAGTAGTATAAGTTACTAATCTTTATAATTACTTTAATATTATAGATAACTTATACTTCTAAAATACTACTTTAATATATTATAAAATACTTCAATCCCCTAAACTTAAATACCTTACTATAAGAATAATAATTAAAATATAGTTTTAGAAGTAGTAAGATACTATATATAAAATTTAAATAGTTAATTATACTTCCTCTATTACTAAAATACTTTAAATTTACAACCTTATAATTTTATTAACCTTCTTACTAATTAAATCCTATATATAAAATTATATACTTATAATTTAAAACTATTTAAATACTATACTTCTAAATAAAGTTATTTTAACTATTATAAAAGTAATTTAGTATTTCCCTAAAGCCTTCTTATATAGTAAGATTAACTATAATACTTTTAATATTACAATAAAAACTCTAATTATTACTTTAAATTCTTAAGGTAATAAGAAATACTTCTAGAACTTAGATAAGCCCCTATACCTTTTAAGATATAAATTAAACTATATTTTGGTATATTATTATTATATATACTTTTAGTTAACTTATAAAAACTAAGCATTAAATATTTTAACTAAAGAGAAAATCAAATAGTTACTAACTTTAAATTTAAACTTTTTAAAAAAACTTTAGACTTTTAAGTAATAGTAATTATATAGCTAGCCTTCTAGTTAAAATAGCTATAATACTATATAGTAAATATACTATAAAAAGACTTTAGTAATACTCTTTTTAAAACTCCTTTATCCTTAATTCAGATACCTTAGTCTTTATCTTCTAAAATATAAAGTATTTTATAATTCTTTAAGAAGTTCCTATAGGAGATTATATTTAATATAATATCAAACTTATACCTATTAAAAACTATAGAAATACTAAGATCTTTATTATAATTAATAAAAGTAAAAAAGTTAAATTATATTTATATAATATTACATTTTATATTACTCTAGCTATAAACCTTATCTCCTTTTAATAATTATAAAAATAAAACTACTAGTAAGATATTAAGCTAAACTATTTATCTTAACTATAAAAAAAATTTATTCTAAAATTATAGTTATTAATATATCTATTTGATATGGTAGTTTAATATCTAGCTAGCTTATACTATTCTATAGTAAGAATAATAGGTTTAAATCTTATAGTAAGTAAGTATAACTAGTAGTTATAAACCTTCTAGTTATATAAACTAAGTGTAATAACTACTACTAGCTATTAGTTCTTATTAATAGCTATTTATAACTAGTAACTATTAATAGCTAGTAATAAGTACTACTAGTTAGTTAGTATTAGTATTATATAATAATTTATTATAATCCTTTTAAAAAGTAACTATAATAGATAGGTTTATATTTTCCCTATTTATTAGTAATTATATTAACTAATAGTATTATTACTATTGGAAATTTCCTCTATTTAAATAGTTCTTCAGCTTTAGTATTATCTATAGGATTTATAAGGTAAGAGCTAACTACTAGGTATAGCTCCCTTTCAAGGGTTCCCAAGAGGTATATAACTTTTAATAAATTAGAGACCTTTAATACAACTATATAATTATTAATATTTAATATAGTTAGTAAATTCTTAAATACTATATACCTTATAAGAGATTAACTACTTTAGTAGTATAATTAGTATAATATAAACCTGCTTCTAAATATTACTACTACTAATAGTATATTATAAATACTATTTCAAAACCCCTAAGAAATAATAAATGACTTTAATACTAATAATTGGAATATTTTAATAAGAAACTTCTTAACTACTTTATCTTAGCTATATAAAATATTTATATTACTAATAATTACTTAAAATATAATAAGTACTAGCCTACTTAAGGGGTATATAAAACCTAAAATATTAATAAGGCAAAATATAAGATCTACTATATAAAACATAAGAATACTTTATATACTACCCTTAGGGAATATATTACTTTTAACTTTTACTTCTATTACTAAAGCTATAGTAGTTATAATTCAACTCTAATATTAATAAATAGAATTACTAATTACTCCTAAGACTTTTATATTATTAACTATACTAGAGCTATGATTATAAAAGTATTTAAAAGCTTTATTACCCTCCTTAAGTATTAATATAATATTAATATTAAGTTTTTAAATATAATATCAAGGTCCCTAAGTATAAGAGTCTAAAATGCAATCTAATTTTATAAAATATATACTTTGAAGTATCTATTCTATATACTTAAAGCTAAAATAGAAATAGTAAATATATTAGAGAAATTATTAAGATATATATAAGAACTATAAAGCATAAGGGTAAGCTACTTTATAAACTTTAACCTAAAACCCTATAAATAGTAGCATTTCTTTATAATTAAATACTAATATACCTTTTAAGCTAGTGAATACTATACTAGAAGATTTATAAAACTACTTAAAAATTAATTTTATAAACCTAGACTTAGCCTACCTCTATACCTATAGCTATAAATACTTTATTCTCACTATAAATATAAAACTCAAATATAATTAGTTACTATACCTCGAGAAGTATACTTTTATCAGCTTTTTAATTAGCTATACTTTGACTAATTAATATTAAGCATAAAACCTAATTTGAAATATAATTATAATAATTTATAATATTTCTTTTAATAAAACTTTCTTTTTTAATAAACGTTTAATCTTTCTATAAGATAACTTTAAATAGTTTAATTCTAATCAAACCTCTTAATAGTTATAAGAATAAGTAGTTATAATAGAACTACTTAAAATTAACTTAACTACTTATTTAAACCTTAGCAAAAAGCCTAATAAAATAGTTTATAATAAAATAAAAAGTAATTATAATAGTTTAAAGTTTTATATCTATATAATAGCTACTTTAAAGCCTTGTAGATTATTATTTAAAACTATAAAATTCATATTAATAACCCCTTTAGAATTACTTACTATATTCTTCTAATATCTTATTCATATAGATAAGACTATAAGAAGGTAAAGAATGTAAATACCACTAGAGAGAATTGAATATAGAAAATAGATAAAATATTATATTAGAATAATTAGAAGATCTTTATTCAAAAATACTTCTTTAACCAATACCTTTTAATTATTTTAAAATACTCTGATATACTCCTACTTATAACTATAGAATAATATAAGTAGTTAACTAGAAGGAATCCTAAAGTTTTATCTTCTTAAAAACTTTGAATATAAATATTATAAATTCTAATAATAAACTTTAGCTATAAGGTAGATTAAATATTAGAAAGTATTTAAAATATAGGGGAATAAAAACTCTTGCTCTAGGAGTTTTATAATTAAAACTATTATTATTACTTATATCTCACTTAATAGTACTTATTTATTTATATATTAGAATTATAATAATAATTGAATAGATTTTTCTTAGGAATTGTATTCAATTATACTCTTAGAATAAGATTAATAAAACTCTTGTAAAAAGTTTAAAGATTTTAGAATATTATTAGATTTATACTTATAAACTTAATAAAGATAAATACTTCCTAAAAACTGAAACTTCACTAATTATATATAGAAATTAATAGTTATAAGATAATTATAAGATATATATAGCTATTCTAATAGGTATATTATTTCGACCTTTTATAATAATTACTAACTATTTTAATCTCAAGTTATTCTAATATGATATAATTAATACTTTTATATATATAGTATTTAATAAGATTATATTTACAGAGATACTACTAGGTTACTAAATACTAAATAAGATTTATTATTTTAATAAAATACTATATAGTTTATAGAAGTCTTTTTTCTTATAATAATACTACTTAGAAGTAAATTTTAAACGCTTTAGTTTTAAACTTATTATAAGAAAACTATATTACTAACTTAAGAAGTATATTATCTTCTTCTTTTATATTAATAATTATATATTCTTATTCCCCTTAGAAAATATATCTAAAATACTTATATTATTAGTAGATTTTTAAAAAAAGTATTACTTTAGGGGAGGTAAAAACTTATAATAATTTCTTAGTATTAAGATTATTTAAAATTAAGTAGTATAATAACTATAGTATTTATAAGTAGTATATATTAAAAAGCTCTTTAAGT
>QAPF01000988.1:0-14763 GCA_004367935.1 Colletotrichum sidae | reverse complement strand
TATAAAATAGCTAGATAATTATTTTTCAAATATCTATAGGTTACTTATTTATTAAGATGTTTAGGATAATTTTATTAAAGTCTAATTTTATAAACTGATAGCTTTAATTATAAAAATTATAAATAAATATTATTATACTTATAGTATACTTTTCTAATTATAAGTAATTAAATAGATTTCAAAAGGATTTTAGTTTTATTATAAAAGATATAGAAGAATAATAAATTATAAAATACCTAGCTTTTATAAGTATTCTATTTTATTCTATTTATAAGAAGTTTAAAAAAGTTTTCAACTTTTTAATTTTTATAGTAACTTTTAGCTATATATATTAAGTTTTAATCTTAAGATTCTTCCTATATGGATTATTACTATAAAGTCTTCTACTACTATTAAGTCAAATATTCAAACTAAGGGTATAATTATTTAGAATAATAGGTAATTTTATTACTATTTTAACTAGTTATAAGTTAGTATTAATATAAATCCTATTATTAGATAAAATTTATATTAAATTATATATAGAGTAAAGAGCTTAGATACTATTCTAAATATAGAGCAAAAGTAACCAAATATAAATTTATACTTAAGCTAAAATAGAACTTACGAGATATATTATAACTAAATAATTCTTATACTTTAAGGACTAATACTTGCTAGGTTTTATTAAAATTATTATTAAACTACTATATATCCTTATTAAAGTTAGTACTTATTAGTAAGTAATATACTCTAAATACTATAAAGAGTAGTTATAAATAGAGATATTTATATATAATTTATACATTTTTATCTTGTGTATTGAAAATAGCGCGTTTAGCCTTATAAATATATAAACTAATAATACTTTTTCTAAATACTATAAAGAGTAGTTATAAATAGAGATATTTATATATAATTTATACATTTTTATCTTGTGTATTGAAAATAGCGCGTTTAGCCTTATAAATATATAAACTAATAATACTTTAAACTTCTAAGATACTACCTTCTTATACTATAAAAATAAAAAACTCTAAAAAACCTCGTTTAAAACTGAACTTAAAATAGTCCTCTTAAAAGTAGTACTATTAGTATTTAATAGAAGTATCTTATTTTTTAATAGTAATACTTTCTACTTATACTAAAAATACTAAAAGTAAAAACTCACCTTCATCAATATACATACGACGTTTAAAATACTCAAAAACGCATATATTAAATAATATATATACTACTACATCTTATTTTAATATACTAATTTAAAATATTATTTAACTTCTCTTATATAGTATAAGAATAATAATCCTTAAGTAATAATACTACTATACTTGATAAATATTTTATGTAGTAAATTAAATATTTTACTATAGCTTTAACTTTATACTATCTAACTTCTTTAAAACATATTTCTATATTTTTATTAATAGCTTATTTACTTAGAATACTTACTTCTTATTTTAATTAGGATTTATAATAATCTTAAGTTAAAAGACTACTATTAGTAAACACTAATTCGACTTCTATAGTAATTTTATATATGATTCTTCTAAAAAAAGTAAAAGAATTACTAGGAGTATACTTACTTTAGAGATTTATATTATAGTAGCTAGTATAGATTTTACTTATACTTTTATTATATTACTCGAGAAAATCCTCTAATACTAAAAACTCTTTAAAGTTCTAACTATTATATATACTAACTTATCTTATTCTATAAGTATTTTATAAAACTTAGTATTACTAGAGGAAAATACCTTATAATTAATATTATAGTATTAAGATAGTTATATAAATACTATAAATTCTATAATATAAAGTAAATTAATAGAAATAATAATATTACTAATATTTTTCCGAAAGGTATTCTAAAATCTACTTTTGAGTAATTTATCGATTTAAATTATATGACTATTTGAATAGAAGAATAGATAACTTAAGTGGAATAAATAAAAAGGTATTTAAATGTTATTAAAATAAAAAAGTATAGATTGCTAAAGGTATTATTGTTTATATAAATAGATAGGTATTGAGATATATGGCAAAAAGAAAAGTTACTAATATTAGTTATATTATACTATAAAGTATATAGTAATTATATATATTACTATATATATAGTAATATACTTTCTACGTACTACTAGTAATAGGTACTAGGTATTTAACGCTAGCTATAGTTAAATATATAGTAATTGATTAGTAATTACTATACTATAGATCTAAAGCTTTATATAATACTATATATTACGTAATATAATAAGAATATTATTAAATAACTAGAATACTATTTTGTACTTATATAGTAAGATTATATACGGCATGTGTTACCCTTCGGATTAAACTAACAAAATACCTTTCTACTCTTCTAATATTTTTCTAATTACTTCCTACTTACTAATATTATCCTTTTAGTATGCTAATATTCTTCATTTACATTCCCTAACTCCTAAAAGTCCTAAATAACTTAATAATAATAATAATAATAAAGAAGATGGTAGAAATAGAGATAATAATAATAGAAATAATAATAATAATAATACTAAATAATTTAATACCCCCTCAGTCCCCCCCTAATACTTTATATATTTCTTCTTTTTAAAAATTGTTTATTACCTTTAGGCTTTATTATATTTTTGTTTAACCTTTAAACTAATATAAACTTCGTAGCTTTATTTTATTAATAATTTAAATATATTACTCCCTCTATAACTCACTAGTAATCCCCAAGAAATCCTCTTTATATTTTTACTTTAATTCTAATAATATATTCTACTCAAATTCTTATTAATTCTCTTCTATTTTATACCCTTTCTACTTAACTAAATATCAATAGTTTCTTTATGATTATTTATAATCTACTACATAATTAACCTTATATATATTATCTCTTAAATTTATAATAAAAACTACTTAAAACACTAGTAGATTACTTCTATATTTGTCTAATTATAATAAAAAGAAGATATTATAAATCCCATACTTCTTATCTAAATTGAATTTAAATACTTAACCCCTATTAACTACTTCTATTATTCTAAATAAATCGAAATATTTATTAAATAGCTTTTTAACTAGTTATCTTTATGAAATATTCTCAATAAATAGTAATATATAATTACTAACTTTAAAATCTAACTACTTCTTTCTCTTATTATACTATTTAATATTTCTTTTATTTACTTCTTCTAATAAAACCTTCAGCTACTATTAATATAACTAGAAGTATCTCACTTTCTCTTCTATCATAAAAACTACTTTAAATTTAATACTTTCTAAAAAACTATTATAAAATCCTTTTAATAAGTAATTTATCAAAACGTCTATTAATACAACTCTAATAACACTATAAATTAAAACATTATAGATAAATTCAACTATAGGTAACTACTTTACCTAATCATCTTAATTAAAATTAACTATTACTCTTAAAAGGCATTTTATATTCTAATTTTACTATTCTATCTACTTATTAATCTATAAATAGTAAATTATACTTAGTTTCCTCTTAATAATTAGTAGGTAGGTAATAGGAACTTAGAATCTACTAATAAATAGTAAACCTCTATTAAATATAATAGTTTAAAGAACTTTATATTTAAAGCAGATACTATTTACTAGGAAGACTACCAGCTTATCTACTATTAGAAACTCACTTATTAATAAGTAGAATATATATTTTATAAGTTAATTAATAACTACTAATATACTATTATAACTTTTTACTAACAATCTAATTAACTTAAGTAATTTAATAATAAAATGTATACTAATATATTACTATAAGCTAATAGGTACTAGTAGAAGTATTAATTTACTATATAAGAAGTAATATTAAAACTTTAATTACTAGCATATTATATATTTCAATATATATTCCATATCATTCTTTCTTGAAGACTTCTATTAGTATATCTATTCTAATTCCTTAAGTATCTTAATAATATTTAAATTACCCCTTAGATATTTATTATAAAAAACTATTAATAAGTTAACTTAAAATTAATATTTATCTAAAGTAACTAGCTTACTTTAAAACCTTACCCTTCTTTTTTTATTAATAAACTAGCTATTACCCTTCTAATATAACTCCTCTTCTCTCCTAGTAGTAATCTACTTCTATACTTATTAAATCTCTTCTTCTAATATCCCCTCTAATCTCTCTAGAATAATATCTTCTAAATTTACTATTAGTTTTTAATTTTAAAGAGATATTACTATTATTCTATTTAAAAACTAATTTAAGAAGTCTTCTTAAAAAAATACTTCTAACTTCTTAAACTTCTCTTTCTATAAGTTAATAATCTAGTTATCTTAATAAATTATCTATTAATTTTACTTTTCTAACATATAGTTAATAATATAATGAAATAATAATATATTTTAAAAAAGTCTTACCTAATAATTATTAAACTAGAGTTTTACTACTTGGTATTAATAGTCTAAATAATTAGTAATAAAAGTAATTGTATATTATAAGTATAAGAAGTAGTATTTTTATATAAATATTAACTTATAAATAGTTAGTAGTTTAGCTTCTAGTATACTATATTTTAACTCTACTTCTTTTAACTTCTATAAAAAGTAAGCCTAGTAATTAGTATTATCCCTCCTCTAATTAGATACCTACTACTCCTATAGTAAAATTAAAAATATCTATTATAATTTAAATTAAAGAAACTAAATTAAAATATTATAAATAAATATTTAGATAAATTTATCCTATAGATCTTTAAAGACTTTGACTATCCTAAGAATTATTATATCTTCCCCTTTAGCCTATTTAATTAGTTAATTAGTAAGTTTAATATATATTTCAGAATGATTCTAAATAAATATCCTATAGAACGTTATAAACCTTAAGAAAATCTAAATCTCTCTAATACTAATAAGTAGTAGCTATTTTTTAATTATTAATATTCTCTCTTTTTCTATAGTAATATCTTTAGGAGAAATAATAAAACTTAAGAATGTAATTATTTATATATAAAATTTATATTTTTTTAGGTTGATATAAAGCCTTATAATTAATAACTAGTTTAGTACTTCCCTTACTACTTCTATATAATCTTCTTTAGTTTTAATAAATATTAAAATATTATCTAGATAGATAATATATATAATATCTATAAAACCAATTAGAATATTATTAATATATACTTAAAAAGTTACTAAAATATTAATCAAATTAAATAGTATTATATAATATTTAAAATACTTATATTAAATCTAAAATACTATTTTCTGTTAGAATAGATAGATAGGTAGGTAAATCAACAGTTAAGTTATTACTATAGATAACTATGAAATCAGGAGAAATATAATGTGATAAAAGTAGTTTTCTCAATATGAGGACTTGTTCAAAATATTCGTAATAATAATAGTTAAATAGAAAGAGAAATAGTGATTCGATTGATAGTATGATTGACTATTTTTAACTGTTATTCGTAGAGATATTGAGGTTATTATATAGAGGGTTTATTTCGGAGTTCCGGCTATACTACCGGAGTTCCGGCTGTAGCCGTAGCGAATAGGCTACTGTAGTTATAGCATATGGGCCACTGTAGCTACAGCGCATAGGGCGCTATAAATATAGCGTATATACCCTAGCGTAACGCATAAGTTACTGTAGCTATAGTATATACTATAGTATATGACGTATTATAAATGTAGCGTATAGGCCAAAGCGTAGCGTATATTATAGCGTAGCTATAACGTATTAGCTACTATAGCTATAGCGTATAAGGCGCTATAACTATAGCGTATATAGCTTGAACTACTTCTGGTATCCTATAAAAGAGTAAACTTCTATGTCTTTACCTTATTTATTTAAGAACTACTAGGGGTAAAAAGGTAAAGTAAGTATATATTTATAGAGCGATTCTTATATGATTTATTTATATAGAAATATCGTACTACTTCTTATTACTTCTATTAGAATAATAAAAATAGAAGTTCTTTATATATTAGAATAAATCTAATATTTTCTACTTATTATTTAACTATATATAAGCCTAGTAGTATATATCTTTTAGATCTAGTTTAATAAACTATAAAACGCCTTTTAAATAGTTTAAAATCTTACTAATAAGTAGTAGTAGCATATAGTTCTTAATAATAATATAATTTAGGCTTTTATAGCTTATATATAATTTTAACTTATTTTGCTTTTTTAAGATATATAAAACTAACACCTCTATAAAACTTTTTAATATTTTAATCTATTTCTTTTTAAAAACTGAGGCGAAATATGAATATAATTCCTCTAACTTTTTTTCTATAAAAAGATAAATAGAACCTTATAGAGGCTCCTTACCTTCTTCTAATTCTATTATATATATACAAATACCTTCCCCTATAGGAATACTAGCTTTCTTCATATTAAAAATATAAGTTCATTCTTAGTATTCTAGTAAGAACTAGCTGAAATTAATCTTCTTTTTATTAAAATCTCCTATAGATTATTACTAAGTAGCTTACTACTCTCCTTCTACTAATACTAATATAATTAAAATTACTACTATATATTTAAATTACTTTTCAACCTTGTTAGTTACTTTAGCTTTATATACTAATTTAAAATTAGTAATAGCTAAAAATAAATTTAATTTAAAGTCTTCTATTTTAAATTAAACCTTACCTCTCTTATCTAAGAAATCTTTAGAATTATATTATATTTACTAATATTACTTATTGAAAATATATAAGACTTTATTCATATTATACTAAAGTTATCTATAATCTTTATAATTATAGTATATATTTTATATTTAAATACTACTCCTCTCTAGAAGCTTAATATAATTAATTCTAAATTACCTTTTATAAGCTTAATATTAAATGATATTTTCTAGTTAAACATTTTCCTATTAGTCTTTAAGTTAATAAGTATTTTTTTTTTAACTTCTTTCTATATAAATTAATATTTCAACTTTAAAGTATTAGTAGGATTCTGGATTCTATAAGATATAAATACTATTAGTTCTTATCCTTAAGATATAATAGGGTCTTCTAATATATCTAGGTTTCGTATAGGTATAATAAGTATCTTTACTATATTAGTATAATATATAACTTATCTTTCTATAATTATAATATTTAGATAACCTCTAGAGAGTAGTTACTTAGAACTATAGGATTCCTTCTTACTTAACTTTAAGGAAAAAAGTAATTATAAAGAATAGTTCTGTTAACTAGTTCTCTCTACTTATTTCTTAAATTAGAATAACTATTTATATAATTAATAGTTTCTAGTTCTTTTATTCTAATGTTTTAAAAACAAGTTCTATTAGAATAAACCTATTTAATGATTACTTAACTATTTCTACCTTTTAAACTATATAATTTAATTCTTAAGATATAATTAGTAGGTTTCCATTTATAATTATATATTTCAATTTAGGTAATAAGTAACTAATAATAGTAATAGTCTAAAGTTTGTCTAGTTAGATATTAAAATATTCTACTCTTAAAGATTTATATATATTAATAAACTATTAATAGAATTATTTCACTTTCTAACGAATTACATCTAATTTAGCTAATATTATAATAGTTTAGGTATTATTATTACTTATATTAAACTTTAGCTGATCTTCTATTACTACCTGGATAACCTATTTAATATTATTATTATAAGTAATAGTAATTTATTTAATCTACTAATAAGATATAATACCCTCTAGATATAAGCTTATCTATTAGATTTTATCTTTATTTAGAATAAAGTTATCTTCTATAAAATCAAATTATTTTTATTATTTAAATAGGAAGTTATTAAAGTTTAATTAGTTATTCTTTTAATATTTAATAAAAACTAACTATTTAATTACAAAACTTCTTCTTTATCTCTAAAGGTTAGATATAAGAATAGAAAACCTTTTAGTATTCCCCTCTTCTAGATTATCTCTCCTATATAATACTATTAATCTTTCTAACCTTTACTTCTTCTTTACTTTTTTTACTTCTTTTTTAATTAATTAGTTTAAATTAGTTTTAGAAAGATTATTATTATTCTAAGGGAATAGTTATTCCTTTAGTTTATTAATATTCCTATTAGTAGTCATAGGAGTTAGTTTTCCTATTAAGTTAGGTATAAACTTCTAAATTGCTTAAGTAGTAGGCTTTTAATATAATATTATTATAATCCTACTAGTTAGTATGTCTAAAGATAAATAGAAGTTTAAATATATCAAACTAGGTTCATATTAAGTAATAAGATTTCTTAATAAGTATATATTATACTATATAATTATTTAAACTTATTCTTCTCTTTATTTAACTATAGCTTTATATTTATATTTAAACCTTATATTACCAGAATATCTATTATTCTAGTAGTTAAAGCTGGTATATAGGAGCTTTAGTAGCCCCCTAGTGCCCCCCTTCTCTATAGTAGTTCAATAAGAGTATATAATTAAGCCTCTTAGTAATATCTGTTTTAAGAAGTTTAATATAGAATTTAAAGTTTTATAATTAGAATATTAAGACAAAAAGGATTTAAAATACCTATAGAATACTAAAGATATTAAAAACTCTAGTAATTAGATAAGAATTATAAAACTTGAAAGGATTATTAGATCTACTGAATATACTTTAATAAGTAGTAATTAAGATTATACATCTAAACTCTTTAAAAATATTATAAGAAGTATTTTAATTTAATTAGACTGAGAGCTTTAATATAATATTATAGCTAAAGTCTTATAAAGATTTCTATAAGATATTAATATATAATATAGGGTATTCTAATTAAAGTGTTAGAATAGGGAGAGTTTAAAGTATTTAAGTAGCATAAATCTTATAATTCTTTACCTCTAAGCTTTAGGTATAGGTTGTAAGTACTTCTTTTACTAAATACTTCTTATTAATTTATAGTATAATAGTAATAAAAAAGCTAACTATTAATTAGTATTGATTAATCTAAAGTGTGAGTGTTAGTTACACTATACTATAGGGTATGTAGTAACTGTATATATTACTATATATATAGCAGCATGCCTTATACATCCTATAAATAATAAGTATTAGATATCTAACGCCAGGTACCTAGTGCTAACTATAGCTAAATATATAGTAATTAGTAAGCAATTACTATACTATAAATCTAAAGTCTTAGATAGCGCTATATATTATATAAATATAATAATAATAATATCAAATAATTAGAATACTAGTTTATACCTATATAGTAAGATTATATATAGTATATATTACCGCTTAGATTTAATTAATACTAATTAGTAATTAACCTATTAATTATACTACTTTACTATATATTAATAAGATATACTATAATAAAAGAAATAATTATCAAAAACTATATTTAAAGTCTATATAAGGCAAAAGATTATAAGACTAATTATGTAGATCCTTCAAACTCTCCCCGCCTTAATACTTCGATTAAAATACTCTAAAGCGTATATTAGAATTTTAAGGAGACCTTTATAAGATTAAAATAGGAATACTATATTAAGAGCTTTGACTTTAATCAAGTTAAAAGCTCCCTATAGTACTTTCAAGGAGTTTAAATATATATTATTAATTATTACTTATTAAAGTATGTTTAATAAACATAATAAGTTTCATTAAGTCTTATCGAACTTTCTTAAAATTCAATACTAATAATATCTCTAGTTTGAATTCCTTAAGATTTATATAGCCTCTTAAGACCCACTCTTTTATTTTTCTCTTTATATAGATAAGTAAATCTAATAATCTCCTTATAATACTTCAACTTTTATAATACTATCCGAACTATCAGTTCATAGAGAAATACCTGCTCTCAGTATCTCTTTAACTATTATAATAGTATTAAGTAATATTCCTATGTTTAGAAAAATTATATTAATATTTCAATTCAATATTATTTCAATAAATCTAAAGTATTAATTATAAGAATATTATAAATAAGGATACTCTTACTTTTTCAACCTTTTTAATATATTAAATAATATTCCTTAATTATTTATAATTATATAGCTAAAGGTTTCTTTAGATATTTAAAGATAATTTAAAGCTTGGCTTATCATAATTTTACAACTTATAGATATCCAAATCACTTAATATATTTAAAGTTAACTTTTCGTATATAATATTGAAATTAATAGAAATAGTAAAAGGATTTTTAATATTCTACATTAGGTTGCTTAATAAGATCTATTTATCCCCTAGCTATTCAAAGAGATACTTAAAACTAGTAAATATTATAATATTCCTGGGTAGAGTTTTAGGAGGTTTTTACAGTAACTTAATAACTTTATAGAAGATAATTAGGAGATTATACTATCTATTGTAATAAACCTGGGCCTAAGGCCTCTTTTGTTATATAAGTAGTATATATATACAGACTATAGACCTATAACTATAATATTTATCTTATAAATAGTAGCAAGAGATATTTAATTTATATATATATTCTACCCTTTAGATTTTAGAATATTACTTTGATAATTGAAGTGCTCTTTATATTATAAATCTATAAATATACCATTTTTTACTTGATAGACTTTCTTAGACTTTCCCCCCTATTTTCTATTACTATAGGGTTAGGTTTGAGAGAAGTTATTTATTTATTTATTTTAGTTATTTTAGCTTAAGTGGCTGGCGCCTATTTTAATAGTATTTAGAAGTAGATTTATCACTTTTTAGTCTCTTATAAATTAGAATAAGAAGGTATTCTTATACTATTTGAAATCAATTTAAATTAGAAAATATAATATAATATTATTATTCTAACTTATTAAATAATGTTAAAAACCTTAAGACTTAGAAATAGAAGGTTTTCAAATTCTAAATAGCTATAATAAGCTTATTGTCAGTTACGCCATACTATAAGGCATATAGTAACTATACGTATTACCATATATATAGTAGTATGCCCTCTGCGCCTTATTAGCGATAGGTGCTAGGCACCTAGCACTAGCTATAGCTAATTATATAGCAATTAGTAAGTAATTACTATACTATAGATCTAAAGCCTTATATAGTACTTCACACCCCATAATATAATAATAATAATAACAAATAACTAGAATACTACTTTATACTTATATAATAAGATTATATATAGTATATATTACCCTCTAGATAAACTAATACTAATTAGTAGTTAACCTTTCTATCATACTACTATACTACAAATTAGTAAAACTTATTATAATAAAAGAAATAATCGTAAAAACCCTATATTTAAAATCTATATAAGATAAAAGATTATAAGATTTATTATTTAGACACTTTAGACTCTCCCTATTTTAAAACCTTATTAAGAACCTCTAAATTATATACTAACCTTTTATAAATAACTATTATTATAATACTAATAACTATATTTAACTTAATTTTAAAATAAAATATTTCCTAATAGCTACTATTAGAAGACTAATAACTATCCTCATCTTTTACTTATAGAAATATATTTAGTAAATATAATAACTTTTTTCAAATTATTACTAGAGTTTTAATACTAGAAATTTATAATATCTCTAGCTTTAAATCCTTAAGAGACTTACATAGCTTCTTAAAAACTCTTTAAATACCCCCCTTATTTTTATAATAATATTTAAATTAACCCCTATAAGTAAGACACCTATTCTAGATACCCCTATACTTATAATAATAATACCTTCAGGTATCCCTATCCCTTTAAAACTATACTAATACTTTAAATTAATATTTTTCAAATAAATCTCTAATCTTAACCCTAAGAATATTATAAATAAAAACTCTATAAAGGTCTCTATTTATACAGTATATAAAGTAGCTTTCTATACTTATATAAGACTTTATAGTTTTAAATTCTTTAAAATATCTAAAAGTAACTTTAAGAATTAGCTTCTAGTAATTTAATAACTTACTAATATTCCTATACTATACTATTTTAAAAACCACCTTATAATATATAATATTAAAGTTAATATAAATAGTAACTAAATCTTTATAATATTATACTAACTATTTTAATAATAAGCATTTACCCTATAAATTTATAAGGAACTTTAAGAAGTTCTAAAATACTATATTAACCTTAGGAATAATCTTAAGAATTACTTTAAATAGGTCAATAACCTTTATTTTAATAATAAGCATTTACCCTATAAATTTATAAGGAACTTTAAGAAGTTCTAAAATACTATATTAACCTTAGGAATAACCTTAAAAAGTATTTTAAATAGATTAATAATTTTATAATAGAAAAATTAGACTTTATCCTATTTTTTTATAATATTTAACTTAAGGTTAAATATATAATACTAATAATACCCTTATAATAAAAAGTTAAAGAAATACCTATAATTAATTTAAATAACTTATATACTTATAGTATAAGATAGGAAACTTCTATTATAGTAATTAGTCTAACTAACATCTTATTTAACTATTTTAGAACTTTCTTAATACTAAAAGAAGTATTATAAATATTTCTTATATTTTACTTCTACTACTTTTTTTAATAATATTTTAACTAAGTATATTATAGACTTTATAAAGTTATATAGTAAAAATATAAAGTATAATAGAAATCTTTATAATATATTTAAAATAAAGATTTATATCTTATATAATTACTACTTTAAGCTTAGTATCTTATATTATATATAGGTTAGTGAATTTCTGATTATATTAAAAATTAGATTTTTAAGTATTACTTTGAGTATTTAAATACCTCTAGTTTAAACTTATAGTTTGAACAGATAACTTATTATATTAAGGATTATTTTGAAAATAATAAATATTAATTGCTATATTTTTCTAATTAGTAAAATACTATTTATTGAAATAGTATAATTAAGAATTCTAAAAAGAATAAAAAGGAAACTTTTAAGACTTTTATATTTAAGCTTATCTATATCTAGAAAGCTTTCCTATTAAATTTCTATAAAAATATAATATTTTATTTCTAATCTATAAATATATATTATAGTATATCTAAATACTAATTAGTTTTCTTTAGTTTTATAATAATCTCTTAGAGCTTTTACAATTAGTTATAATTAGCTATAAGTAATATTATATTAATCTAAAGATTATAATATACTTAGAATAATAGGAATAATAACTAGAGATAAATCAATAATTTATTTTAAATTAACTACATATATAATTCTTCTTAAGAATACCCCTAAGGTATTATATTTTAAAATACTTAATATTCTATTTATATTACTTTATAGTACTTATATTTATCTATACTCAATAGAACTTATGCTTTTTCTATAGTTATATATAATTATTTAAATAAGAAGTATTATATATATATAGTAAAATAAGTTAGTAGTCTATAAAGTATACTTTTAAGGAGAGGTATATTTATTCAATTAGTATAAGTTGAATACTAATTTTAGAGTATATTTTCTAATGATATATAAAGCCTTTTTATAGATTATAAAAGTATTAATAGCTTAGATAATAACCTTAAGAATTCCCCGTAAGATAATAAACCTAATAATACTATTATATAATACTAAGTATAATATAACTTTGAAGATAAAACACCTACTTTTTCTAAATAGTTTTTAGTATTATTTTGAGTAAAGACTTTATTATTTGTAATAGTAGTAAAATTATAAGAATCCTCTAAAACTAAGTAGTATTTTATATTTTTACTTAAAGTAGTATTTTTAGTAGTAGAATTACTAAGAAGCGTAGTACTATAGCTTTTATATTTACATTTATACTTAAAGGTTATTATTTAAGTATTTTCTTTAAAGTATCTAATTTGATTTAAATATAGCTAGCTTCTTAACTACTAGGTATTCTTAATTTACTATACTTAAGCGGATAGTTAATTCTTTTATAATATTTGTATTTCTATAAAGCGAACTAGTAATAATATATTTTAGTAGTAGTTTTCTAATTATTGTATTTAGAATAGTTAACATATTTATACTTTTTAGTATTATTACGTTTTATATAGTATTATGTAATATTTATTTCCTATTCTACCTTATAGATATAGATTATTTTAGTATTATATTTAATAATATTTAAAACTAGTTCTATTAAAGTAAGAATATTATACTAATTATTTAAAGATAGGGGTATCTATGGATACTTCTTAATAAGAAGAGGATAATTATATCTATATACTTATAAAGATAGAGATATAGAGATTTTACTACTTTTGAAATATCGAGTTATTATATCTTTTTATAATAGTTTTAATAAAGTAGGATATCTAGTTAAATACTATACTTTTGAAGTATTTAAGAGGTATTATTATTAGTATTAAATATATAGCGTAATTTATCTATATTTCTATTTTACTATTTATAGTAATATGAATTTTAACTTTGAGATTATTATTAATATTATTCATATTGATAACTATTTTATATTTTATATGATTAATATTATAATAATATTTAATACTATTCTATATTTACTAAATATCTTAGTAAAAGTAATATAAGAGGGTTTTAAAGTATATTAGATTAATATATATTAAGGTTTCCCTGATTCTATTACTATTAATATAAGTATAATATTTTAATCTAAAGACTTTAGATTAGAGGTAAAAATAATAAGATTAATAGTTTATATTACTCCTATTGAGGTATATAATAGTATTAATAAGATTAAGTAATATGATATACTACTCTACTATATATATAAGATTTATTATAATAAGGTATTTACTATTACTTAAGAAGTATTATTTTAAGTAGTATATGAAGTAATTAATAATACTACTAGGCTAATTAGCTTTATATTTATGCTACTTATTTCTAAAATATATTCTTATTTTATAGAAGATTTAGCTCTTTTTCTAAATATTATTATTTA
>QAPF01000987.1:0-14860 GCA_004367935.1 Colletotrichum sidae | reverse complement strand
TAACTATAATAATACTTAGGATTACTTATTAAATCTAAGTATTAATTACTAAAAACCTAGTAATTACTTAGGTCTAAGAAGTATAATAGAAATTATTCTACTTCTTCTCTTTATATTAAGAAGGAAGTATTCTCTTTTTTAAAATATATCTTATATAAAGTCGTCTAATTAGTATCTCTTTTTAATTTCTTTAGTATACTATTAGTAAGAACTTATATTAATATTAAATTCTAATTTATCTTAAGTAGTATATAAGAAGTATCTTTCTTTAGAAGTATCTTCCCTTAAAGTTACTATTTTATTATTATTATTACTTTACTTACCTAGTTCCTAATAATAGTATAATATAATACTAGTAGTCTTACTATATATTTCTACTAAGTTAAATATTAATTATTAAAATTTCTTAAGGTTTATATTAGGTCTATACCTATAGGGCGGCTATTTTCTATAAAATTAGTAACTACTTAATATCCTTACCTATACTAGTTATTTAAAACATTAAATAGAAGTAATAGAATTATAAGAATATAGCTAAAAGCTTTAACTAAAAAAGGTTTAAATATATAAATAGAGTCTATATTACTATATAGACTATTACTTAAAGGATCTAAGTTGTGATCCTTTAGTTAAAAACTCTTTTTAATACCTTAGTAGCTATAGCTAGCTAGTTACTAGGCGTACTACGTAGTCTTATTAGTATATCCTTACAATTATATTATCTCTTAATTAAGAAACTTAATCTAATAGATAGTATTCAATATAAATATTATTATAATATTAATAGTTAAAATAGAAGTTCTTAATTTTCAATTTATTTTAAAAAGGATTACAATACTAAATAGACTATTTGAAGATATTAAGCTTGACTTTAGAAATATTTAGAGAATTCAATATAATAACTATTAAATTATTAGATTATCAATTTTAAATACTAAGTACTTATTAATTAAACTTTGATATATAGATACTTAATGAATGTATTCATATTAAATATATCCAAAAAGAAGTATATAAATTATCTATATACTTATAGATTTAATATTAACAGATAGGTTTATAGAAGGTTTAATTCAAGTAAAGTCTAAATAATTTAGAACATTTTTCAATTTAAAAGATCTATAAGTAATACTTTTGGACTGAATCAAAATAGATAAATAGGGTTTTTAGAGTAATTCCTGACTATTAAAATAATATATATAAGTAATTTAGATTTCTAAAGTCTAATTCCTCGATAAAGTATCTGAGTAATATCTACTTAATAAAATTAGAAAATAGTAGAATTCTTTAGGTTATTTATAAAGAATAAAACTTCTAATTACACTTATATCTAACTTAAGATAGACTATTTAAACTTAGCACTTTAAATAAATAAGTAAGAAATAATTATAAGTATATAAATCCTAACTTAGAGAGGTATAAGAAATTAATTATATCTTCTAAAAAGAAGAATTAATATTAGTATATATCCTTAGCATAGAAAGAAACTACTAAAGTTAATTACTAAAGTATCAAAATTAAGACTCTAATTTTTAAATCTCTTAAACGTTCCTTAGAATATAAAGTTTTAATTAATAGGAAGCCTAATTAGAATTGCTAAAAGTCTTAAGATATAACTAATAGTAGAAAATTAGATAAATAGTAATAGTTAAAATAGTTAAATAATAATAAGTTATATAATAACTAGAATCCTAATAATAGAATTAGAAATACTTCTATTCTTAAGGAAAGCTAATTTAAACTCTTTCTACTATTTAAACTATTCTTAAAATTAGAATAGCTTCTTTATATTACTAATCTCTTTATTTTTGAATTATAAAAAGCGAGATTTAGAATTAAAAGAATTAATTCAAAACTTATTTTATTACTATTTAAAATTTAGATAGTTTTAAGATACTTCTTAAGATTCTTATAAGTTCTCTTAGGAACTAAAAGATAAATTCCTCTTCAATTGAGTTTATACTAGTAATATTAATTAGAAAGTAAACTTATACGTCTAATCTTTATAATATTGAAATAGCTTTTTTAGGAAATATAACACTTAAATAGTAGATAGTATAAGGAATAATTAAAATAAATCAATATTCTTAATTGTTTTAATCTTAAAAGAATAAACTTTATATTCCTCTATAGTTTTATCTAAATTACCTTCTTTAAGAAGAATAAGACTTATCAGAATATATATAGAAATAGAGGACTTCTTATTGAATTTAACTAATTAATATTTAGTATTCTTAAATTAATATTTAAAGTTATTTATTTTAGAAGAAACTTTTGAATTTCTAATTTAAGTAGACTTCTCAATAGATTTAACTATAATCTTTATATACTTCTCAGAATATTTAATAGATTTATTAATACAATTTTCTTTACTCTTAATATTATTGATAATAAGTTTCAATTCTTCTTATTCTTTTTTAATTAAATAACTACTAGACAAACTATCTTATTTATTTTTAGAAAGAAATTAAAAAGTAGATATCTTTCTGAAATAATTATAAGAGTTTTTAATTCTAATAGAAGTAGCTAACTTCTTTATTATAATAGCTAATTTCTTTATGGTCCTAATTTCAATATTACTACTTTTATATATTTTAGAAGTTTAGAATAACAGTAAAAGTAATAAACATTCTTATAACTTAGAAGATTTAGTAGAATATAATCAAATAAAGACTTAAATCAAATGATTTTAATTTTTTATTATTATTCAAATATTAAATTTATTCTTATTATATAAGTATTTAGAATATTAGTAATCTAGTTTTGAATCTTAAAAACTAAGTAGTTATCGATATAACTACCAAGGTTGATAGGAATGTAAATATTAAGAAGTAGAAAAAGGAAATAATAACTATTAATTTATTTATATTATATATAACATAATAAGATACATTAAATAAAATAAGTTTCTTAAATATAATAAAAAGAGGTATTTGAAATATTAGAAGTATTATCACGAGTTGAATAGGAATAGAAGACACTTGTTATAACTTCAAATTAGATATTTTGACTACTTTTTAAATTAGAAGTAAAAAGTATCTGCTTGAGCTTCGGGATAGGATAGGTAAATATTAAAATAAAATTACTTAATAAAATAGTAAATGTATATACACTAAGAAGTAAATCATAATATTGATCAAAAATTATTAGTTATTTTAATCTTAATAAGTTTAAGTCATGATTAGAATACTAATAACAACTAAAATATATTATCTATATTAAACTTTAATATATAGAATCCAATTTATTGATACATATTACTAATAAGTATGAAGAAGTAAGTATTAAAAGTGTTAAAATAGGGGACAAAAACGAAACTAATGAATCAAAAAAGTATATATAAGTTATTTAAAATACTTATAAATCAAATACATAACAATTTTAAAAAGAACTAACTAATTACTCTTACTAGAAATAAGATATCAAATAGTTACATATATAGTAAATTATAATAAGTTTAGTATAATAAATTATTTCTTTTATCCAAGTATTTTAAGAATTCTTTTAAAATGTTTTATTTACTTTTACTTATACTTATTAGTTTATTACTAGTAAATATTGTAATCAATCGATTATTTGAATAGTATATAACTAGTTATCTCTATTTATAATATCTATATCTAAGTTAATATATATATATATATATATACTATATATTATAAAGATAAATCTACATAATAATTCCCCTTCTTTTATTAGTTTAAATAAATAAGTTAACTATTTAGGTATTTATTACTATAGCTTTAGCTACTTTAGTATTATATTTAACTTGATATTGATAATACTCTCTTTTATAGCTAAGGTATATTAAATATTAAAATTAGTAGAAAACATAATAAGACAAAAATATGAAAATAGTATAAAGTATAGAAATTATGTAAAATTACTTCTAATTATTTAGATCTCTTTAAAAATTATAAATATACTATAAGTAGTATTTCTTTATAAAACTATATTTCTTATTTAATATTTTATTAAGTATTTAAAATTCTTATAGTCTGTTGAATATTTAGCCTCCTACCTAGTAGGTAGCCTTATATAACACTTAGTATAAAATCTCTATAAAAATGAAAAACCTAGTAATATACTATAGCCTATATATATCTCTATAAGTAAATATAGTAAAAAGGACTTAGTAGTATGGCATTTAATTTAGATTTAACCTAAACCTAGAAATATATAGGTAATATAAGTAACAGAATAATAACTAGATATATAAACTTACTAGTATAAGTTGTATAATAGTTTCTATAGTAAGTTGTAGCTTGATATACTAGTAGTAGCTTTAAAGTATTAAACTTACTATAATAATACTTATAATATTAACTCATACTAACTAGCTACTAATAATACTACTAGTATATCTTAATAATACTAGTCTTATAGATAAAAGAGAGTAATAGATTGCTATAGACTAGCCTTCTCTTTATCTTCAGAATATAAGTTAATAGCCATCTTCTTCAATATATTCAAGTTAATAGCTATTTATAATAATACTACTATTAATAATTATGATAATAACAATAATACTATAGACTATTCTTAACTACTTCCTATTACTATACTTAACCCTTATAACTTTAATATAAATATTAGTCTTATTAAAGCTGTTAATAATTATAAAGATTATAACTACCTTTATAAAAGCCTAAATAAGTTAGTATTATATAAAGGCGACTTTACTACTCTCTCTAGCCTTTTGAAAATAACTATAATTAAATTTAACTTTAAAGTATTACTAGTAGACAAAGCTACTAGTATAACTAAGAAGTATAAAACTAAAGATTTAAAAAGGAATTTAATGCTAAAAAGTAGGATATTTAATAATAATTCTAAATACTTTAAATATATATTAGAAGTAGCTTATTAAATACTACTTTGTCTTTCTAAAAAGATATATATATATTGAAATATACTTATTATAAATATTAGCCAATAGTTAGGATGGCTTAAGATAGTATTATTAGATAAGATAACTTAAAGTTAGAAATATTATAATTTGAAGACTTAAAGTAACTATAGCTATAGTAGTTAGTATAGAGTGAATTGGGGTATAGGTCTTAGCTGGATGCTAAATATTCTCTACATAAAGCGAAAGGCTTTTTTAAAGTCTTATAATAATATATTTCTTTTTTTCTATTATTTGCTTCTTATTATCTTCCATACTTTTTCATATTTTTATTTTCCTCTTCTTATTACTATTAGTAATTCTTATAACTTATCCCTCTATTTATACTATCATCTTTAATTACTTTTACTCTATATCTATAATAATATATAAGCTCTTTCTCTTATATATAGATTTAACTATAAATCTTATCTAATAATAGTATTTATTTTGATATAAATTCATAACTAGTTAGAATAGTAGTGAAATTACCTATTATAATAGATAATTATACTCCTGGTTCCAACATTTAACCATATAATAATAGAAGACTTTGTAGTAATAATTAGGGAAAGCTTTATTCAAACTAAGGCTTGATATATATATATAAAAGTAACTATTGAAATTATAAGGTTCAAAAGCTTTTCAAACTTCTTAAAAATAGAATAAAATAGAATACTAAAAGCTAGACGTTCTATAACTCATTTTTATTCTATATCTTTTCGAATAAATTTAAAGTCCCTTTAAGATTTATATAACTATTTATAAAAGAAGAACTATAAAATAGGTATAATAATATTGATTTATAACTCTTATAACTAAAACTATTAATTTATTAAATTAAACCCTCGTAAAACTATCCTAAAAGTTATAATTAATAAGTACCTTTTAGATATTTAAAAAGTAATTATCTAGCTATTTTATAAGTTATTATATCAAGCTTAAGACTTTAGAAACTAAGTATTAATTAGATAATATTTTAATATTAATATATTACTATAATACTAGTCATTAAATACTTTAGAATATTATAATAATATGATTATAGGGATTTTAGAAGCTTCTAAGTTAATCCAGAAGTATCTATACTTATATAAATATTATTTATATATTAGTTATACTAAAAATATTAAGATTACTTACTAATAGAATAAATTAAACCTTACTATACTTATAAAGAGATTATAAATTAACTTATATTAGTAGTAGAGAACTTTTATATTAATAGTATAAAGTTTCGTCTAAAAAGTAGGTAAGACTTGGTCTATAATGAGGATATTAAGGTTGTAGATATTAAGGTTATAGTAAATATTTAAATAGAATATAGTTAGTAGTAATTAAATATCTCGAGATATTGGAATTATATATAGCTATAAAAATATAAAAATGTAAAAGTATAAAGGTTTAAAGGTATAAGGTTGTTGCGGAAAGAGTTGTTAGTAATTTATATTCTATAGAAAAGTTAATATAGGATAGGTATACTAGTTATAGCTATAAGAGGCTTAGCTGTGGATTAACTAGAAGCAAGCTATAATAGTTAGTAGGGGGATAAGAAAGCTAAAATTATACTTTAAAGAGTAATATATCTACTAATAGTTATAATAGAGAACGAGCTATTAGCCTCTCTTATATTATTATCTTATTTATCATTATAAATCTTTTCAAAGCTTCATTATTAGATTTCTTAGTTATACCATTTATAAAGTTATCTTTAATATTAATTTACTAGAGTTTAAGGATTTCTTTTAACTTATATAATTATTAGAGTATTATAATATTAATATCAAGATACGTCTTCTTTATAATACTTAATTTAATGAAGTATTTATATAAGGAATATAAATTAGTATAAACTACTATTAGTATTATTAGTATATTCTAGATATTCAATAACTTCTGTCAGAGGAATAGAAATTATGTATCTTATATAAACTTTTATAGTTATATTATAGACTTGAGAAGTAATATATTTTATATGATGTTTTTCAATTTAATAAAAGAAAAGTAGATAATATTACCTTCAAGTTTAGAAGTATTATTATTGTTATTAGTCTTTTCTATCTTTACGATAATAATAAATCCCAATTAGGATATCATACTTCTATTATTAATAGAAATCTTATCAATAAAAATATGAAGTTTTATGTCTTCAATATTAGTACGGTTAAATATTGGGTTTTATTTTAAGTTATTTATCTACTATATAAATTATTTATTGAATTTCTTATTATCTTTTTCTATTAAATCTTAATATTAAACTATAATAGAAAAGGTGAAGTTTACTGCTAGCTAATATATAGAGGCTACATATACCCCTTATATCTATTATTTAATATATATTAATTTTATTTTACTAGATATATAGTTAATAAGTCTAATCGTCTTATTTTAGTTTTTTTAAATAAGAGTTATATTACTATTATTTTTCAGGGTTATCAGACTTCTATCAAATATAAGGGGCTTATCATTTATAAGTATTAACTTTGATTGTACTACAAATCCTACTTATTAAAGTTTTTCTTCTTCTTTATTATCAAAACTAAATAAGTAGAAACTAAGAGTATTATCTATTAATATATTTATTTAGTTACTTTTGCTTTATACCTAGAATAATATCTAAGCTCTTCACCCTATATATAGATTTACCTATAGATCTTACCTAATAATAGTATTTATTTTAATACTAACCTATAACTAATTAAAATCGTAATAGAATTACCTATTGTTATAGATAATTATATTCCTAGTTCTAATATCTAACCCTATAATAATAGAAGACTTTATAGTAATAATTTATATACAGTGAGGGGACATTAAAAACGGTCGATGGCCAAAAAACACGAATTTCACACCAAAAATCGCCAAAAACTCGATTTTTATTTCGCAAATTAAAGAAGAAGCTAAAGGTCTAAATTTACTAAAATTGATATTTGGATTCTTGATATAAGCTTATTTAATATATATAGAATCCAGAGTTTTTAAATCTATATATAAAGAGATATTTAAAGTCAAAAATCTACTAGTTTTGAAATTTTAGCTTCAGGGCATATTACAGGGTATTTAGTAGATGAAATCTAGCTTAAAAGCTTAAGGGTTAACCTTATGATTTTCTAGCATTATTATATATACTTAGACTTTCTTGAGATTTAAAGATATATATCTTTTACTATCTATTCAGCTATATAAAAAATCTAGTAGTTTGTCGTCTTATAGTACTTTTAATATCTATATTTCAAAAGATTGAGATTAGTGGATTTTTAGTGAGGATTTCGTCGTCAACCGTTTTTAATGTCCCCCTACTGTAGGTAGAACTTTATTAAAATTAAAGCTTAATATATATAGCTAGAAATAACTATTAAGGTTATAGGGTTGAGAACTTTTTTAAACTTCTTAAAGATAGGGTAAAATAGAATGCCTATAAGAATTAGGCATTTTATAACTTATTATTTTTCTATACTTTTTATAATAGATTTAAAATCTCTTTAAAATCTACAGGATTATTTATAAGAAGAAAAGTATAAAATAAATATAGTAATATTTACTTATAATCCTTAACATTAAGGCTATTAGTTTATTAGATTAAGTCTCAATAGAATTATCTTAAGAATTATAATTAATAAGTAGCCTATAGATATTTAAAAGATAATTATCTAATTATCCTATAGATCACTATACTTAGCTAGAGATTTCAGGAACTAAGTATTAATTAGATAATATTTTAATGTTAATATATTATTATAATACTAATTATTAGATAGTTTAAAGTATTATAGTAATATAATTATAAGGGTTTTAAAAGTTATTAAGTTATACTAAGAATATCTATATCTATATATATATTATTTATATACTAGCTATATTTCATATATTAAGAGTATTTGCTAATAAGAGTAGATTAAATCTTACTATACTTATATAGAGATTATAAGTTTACTTATATGAACAGTAGAAAACCTTTATATTAATAATATAAAGTCTTATCTTAAAGATAAATAAGGCTTAGTCTAGAAGATATTAAGATTATAGATATTGAAATTGTAATAAATATTTAAATAGAATATTTATAGTTATTAGTAATTAAATATCTTGAGATATTTGAATCACATATAGCTATAAAAGTATAAAGATATAAAGGTATAAGAGTATAAGATTATTATAGAAGAAGTATTTAATTATTTATTACTGAAAAAGTTAATATAGAGCAGATATACTAGTTATAACTATAAGGAGTTTAGTTCTAAATTACCTAGAAGCTACTTATAGTAGTTAGTAGGAAGGTAGGAAGGCTGAAGTTATACTTTAGGGCGTAATATATCTACTAATAGTTATAGTAGAAAGCGAGCTATCAGCCTCTCTCCTTTTAATATATTTATAATATTAAAGTATAAGTTATTTAGTCTAGAGATTATAAAATATAAGTTATATAATAAGGTTTCTATTTTGAGTTCATTTTCAAAGTAGTTAGAATATATTATATCTTAAGATATATCTAACTCTATAAGGCTATATAATAATTAGATAATAATAATAATATCTTCTAAGTATAACTACTATAGACTAATAAGTAGTTTTATTAGTATGAAGCAGTTTAGTTATATTTCAATTTATATATATACCCAAGTAACATTATGCAAGTAGACTTCTATAAAAGTTTTCAATTATAGTATTACTAATAGTATTAATATGAAATAATAGCTAACTTATTATATTATGAATAACTCTATAAAGATATTAGTCTTCTCGTAGTAATTAAAACTTTCAATAACTAGTTATAACTTTTTATATAATCTATTATTAATACTTTCCATTTTATTTATAAGTCTGAGGCTAAAGACGTTTAGTTACTGATATCTTTAGATATTGAAGTATTTAAAGTATAATATTCTTTTCACTAGTAGGATTTTTTATTCTTTAGCATACGACTTTTTAGATAATTGACCTAATATCATAATAAGGTTATATTGATAAGAATTAGTAATTCTAATTAGTACTTCTTCCTTCTTTACTATAAACTAGATATTATAATATATAATATTAGATAGGTTAATCTTTATAATAAAAGTATTGTTTTCATATAGTTATCTCTACTATCTTAGGTTTTTTTAAGTATTATTATTATAATTACTTTTTCTAATAGAATTTCCTTTTTAATTTGATTATTATAAAAGTTTCAATCATTATCTTATTTAATTTAAAACTAGTAATATAGCTTAATTATCACTATGTGGAAAGTATTAAGCTGATTTTCTCCTACTACTATATATATCTTACTATTAATGAAGATAAGTCTAAAGGATTTAGCTTAGTCTTAATATTCTTAATAAATATATATATCTAATTATAATAAGAATTAATAAGAAGATATAATAAAAAGACTATTATATATACTTAAAATATTTAAGCTTTAGTATAATATATAGATTTTCTATATTTCTTCTATTACTTTTTGAATCTCTACTATATACCTTATTATATCTAGAAATAGTAGTAATAATATATTAAATTATAGATATATTCTGAAGATAAAGAGGATTAATATAAAGTTATTAAAACTATTAACATTATTAACTATTCTAAGTATGTTTTAGAATACCTTTTCCTTAATATTCCTTATTTCTTATTATATATAATTCTAAGAACTTTTTGTAGAAAAGTATACTATTATTCAACCTTATTAATACTATGATAAATTTGAATTAATAGAACCTTTACTTTACTACTTATATTATTAATCTCTTTTTTAAAGACATTAATAATAAAGTTAGATCTTATATAAATAATAGTTTTATCTAATAGATTCTAATATATATTAATCTAATATACCTTCATTATATATTATATACTTTCTATAGAAATACTTGTTATCAATCTTATAATTATAACTACTATTTAGATATTAATTCTATATAATATAGATTTATTACAATTAAGATATATAATGTTAAGAATAATCTTCAAATTTTATTTATGATTATTTTTAGAATAAAACTTAAATTAATATAGTACTCTATTATTTACTTAATAATAATAGTAATCTTTTATAATTATTTTAATTTTACTAATAGTTACTATTTAGTCTATTGAATTACAACTATCATTTAATTTTTAGATATCAGAATAATTAAATTTCTTATGCATTTATTATAATTTTATCTTTAATAGGAAAATAATAATTATCTCATAAATATCTTCTTATATTAAGAGTTAGAAATACCTATTATATCATTCTATAAGTAAAAATACTCTTTCTTATTTAATTTTATTATAAGGATTATTAAAATAGATTTAGAGTTAATTCATATTAAAGAGATTAAGAAGAAAAAAGATAACTATTACAATTATATTAAAATTAATGTTTCTAAGAAATATAGAAACTTGAATTATATTAAGATTCATAGAGTTTTATTTATTTCTAAATCTCATTTTTACCTTAAAAGTAGTTTTGTTAAGTTAGATATTAGATACAACTATCTAAAAAACCTTCAATTATTATATGTTTCTTATAAATAGTAGTTTTACTCCTATATCTAAGGGGATATGTTTAAATATAATATTGCAAAATTTAAAATCAGGAAAGTATCTAGTTTAGCTAGTATTATAAAATAATAATAGATATAGTTTTAGAGTATTTGTATCAACTTCTTAGGGTTAATTATTTTAGCTTTATTATTAGTTATAATAAAATAAATTGCTATAAAACTCTTTTTAATATCTTCTTCCTCTTATGATATTATGTTTCTATAGCTATTTCTATTAATATAGTATTATTAAGATAAGTAGTAATTTCTACTACTAATTCTATATTAATAATAAATCCTTTCTTAAAGTAATATAATATATTATATATTTAACCTTCTACCTAATAAGTAGTTTTATATAATACTTAGTATAAGATCTCTTTAATAGAAATAAAACCTAGTAGTATATTATAGCTTATATATATCTCTATAAGTAAATATAATAAAAAAGACTTAGTGATATAATACTTAGTCTAAACCTAGCTTTAACTTACAAATTAGTATAAACTACGTAATAGTTTTTATAGTAATAGCTTTAAGGTATTAAATTTATTATAATAGTACTTATAATATTAACTTATACTAACTAGCTACTAATAATACTACTAGTATACTTTAATAATACTAGTCTTATAGATAAAAGAGAGCAATAGAAGACTAGCTTTCTCTTTATCTTATAATAATACTATTACTAAAGATACAAATAAAAACAATAATAATATATAAAGATATATTAATAGGACTATATAATATACCTAGTAACTAGCTAGCTATAACTACTAAAACACTAGAAAGAATTTTTAGCTAAAAAATCATAACTTAGATCCTTTAAGTAATAGTCTATATAGTAATATAAACCCTATTTATATATCTAAATCTTTCTTAGTTAAAACCTTTAGCTATATTCTTATAATTCTATTGTTTCTATTTAACTTTTGAAGTAATTAATATAGGTAAGGATATTAAGTAGTAACTATTTTTATAGAGAATAGCCACCCTATAAGTATAGATCTAATACAAACCTTAATAAACTCTAATAATTAATATTTAACTTAATAGAAATATATAATAAGACTACTAGTACTATACTATACTATTACTAGGAATTAGGTAAGTAAAGTAATAATAATAATAAGATAGTAACCCTAGGGGAAGATATTCTTAAAAAGAAATACTTCTTATATACTACTTAAGATAAGTTAAAACTTAGTATTAATATAAATTCTTACTAATAACATACTAAAGGAGTTAAAAAAAAATACTAATTAGATAATTTTATATAAAATATATTTTAAAGAAGGGAATACTCCTTTCTTAATATAAGAAGAAGAAGTAGAATAACTTCTATTATACTTCTTAAGTCTAAATAATTATTAAGTTCTTAATAATTAATATTTAGATTTAATAAGTAATTCTAAATATTATTATAATTACTATTCTAGTTAGTTAAATAATTAGTAGTATTTAGACTATTTAAGAATTAGGAAAAGTTATTTTTATATAACTATAGAATAATAAAGGAAGAACTTATAATTAAATAAATTAATAATTAGATTATAATTATTATTCCTATTTAGATTAGACCTAGTAGGTATTATAAGTAAGGTATTTGAAATTATATAGTCCTAAATAGTAATATACTAAGAGTAGATTTAGAAGTAGTAAGAAGTTTATAAGGAGCAAACTATAGTTTTTATCTAATAGTTAGTTAAATAATTAATAATATCTAGACTATTTAAAAACTAAAAAAAACTACTTTTATATAATTATAGAATAATAAGGGAAGAATTTATAGTTAAATAAGTTAATAACTAAATCATAGCTATTAAGGATAACTACTAAATCCAACTAGGTAATATAATTAACTAGTAGATCTAGTAGGTATTTATAAAACTAGTATTTTAATTCTAAATAGAATAGAGAAACTATAGGGTTAACCTAGAAGATAACCCTATTTAAACTAACTTTATTATATTTATTTATTGATAATATATCAACTTAGAGATATAAGAAAAGTTATATAAATAGAAACTTAAAGAAGTATAATAGGGAGAATACTAATTACTTATATAGTATTATACTAAGTAGTTAGTATTATATTAGAACTTAAATATACCTAGATTTAAGTAGAATAAAAAAGAAATTTTTATTTATTTCTACTAATTATACTTAAGCTTGAAAAAAGAAATAAAGAGACTTAAGATCCTAATTTTAAAGGCTAGAGATATTATAATAAAAATTAAAAGACTATAAGAATTCTAATAATACTATATTAGTAAATTAATATAAGATAGGGGATATAAGTATTTATATATAAGTCTATAGCCTTTCTAACTACTCTTATTCCTATAAGTAGTAAGACGAATAGGGCTATTAATTCTATTAATACTAAATAGTTAGTAATAAGATACTAATAGGTTAGGTAATACTATATTTACCCTAAGTTAGAAAACTATATATATATTAATTATACTATAAATTATAAGGGCTTACTTCTTATATAGTAAAACTAAGTATAGAGCTATAAACTATAGGAGTAAGATAAGTATAAATAGGATACTAATAATTACCTAAAAGTAGAGTATTATAAAGTCTTATATTTTAATATAAGTTATTAATACTAATCCCTATAAAAAAAATGTAAAGAAATAAATAAGTATAGAAATAGAACTAATAGTCTTTATATTAATTAAAGAATTAATCCCTAGAGAAAATAATTAAAAGCTTAGTAATTATTCTTTAGGATATTAAGAAAAGGGAAGTAGTAATATATATAGACTTATATTTATAAATAGGTCTTATTAGTAAGTAGTTAGCCATATTACTAAGACTAATTTCAATTAAAATAATTATACTTATTTTAGAAATCTAATAATATAATACTAGAACTAGGGAAATTATATGAACTAATATTTTTCCTTATAGATTTAAATGGTTACTTATAGAAGTTATACTAACTATTTACTAATATTTACTAATTAGAAAGTTATATAGACTTCTTATTAGAATAATATTCTATAAGCTAAGAAAGTATTATAATAAATATATAGATAAATACTTAATACTATAAAAAGATATCTATTATTAAATTAGAAATAATTACTTAATTAATTATTAAGAATAATAAGACTACTTATATATTATATATTAATAAGATAAAACAAGATCTTAAAGTTTATATAGAAATATTTAGAAAAAGAAATAAAATTATTATAACTATAGATATTTCTAAGGAGCTTATAAATAAATAGGAAATATTTAATAAGATTATAGTAAAATCTATTCTAATTCTTAAAAATATTAAATATACTATTAAATTAGAATTAGGTAAGAAATTATCTTATAGGCCTATATATCTACTAAATAAGTAGTAATTAGAAGAATTAAAAATATATATTATAAAGAATTTAATAAATAGATATATATAACTATTTATAAATAAAATAAGTATATT
>QAPF01000986.1:0-14887 GCA_004367935.1 Colletotrichum sidae | reverse complement strand
TATAATTTCAATATAAATATCAACTTTATAAAAATTGTTAATAATTATAAGGATTATAACTATTTTTATAAAAGCTTAAAGAAGCTAGTTTTATATAAAAGTAACTTTACTACCCTCTCTAGCCCTTTTAAAATAGTTATAGTTATATTTAATTTTAATATATTATTAGAAGATAAAGCTATGAGTAGAATTAAAAACAATAAAATTAAAATAATAAAGAAGAATCTGGCGTCTAAAAGTAGGATATTTAAAGATAATTCTGAATATTATGAATATATCTTAGAAGTAGCTTATTAGATATCTAAAAAGGTATATATATTGAAATCTACTTATTTAACTTATAGAAGTTATTATTAGCTAATAGTAGGGAAAGTATAACCTAAAGTTAAATATATCACATTATCATATACTATTAGTATAACTTTATTATAATTTAAAAATCTGAAGTAATTATAGCTATAGTTATTAGTATAAGGTAGGTTGGAGTATGGGTTCTAGCTAGGAGCTAAATATTCTCTATATGAAGTCAAAGACTTTTATAGTAATAGTTGTAGAATCTAGTTTTGATAAATTATGTAATATTATTACTAAAAGAAAAATTACTTTAAAATATAAAACTTAAAAGTAATTTATATTATATAAAGCTCGTTTATTTATAATAATAAACTTTCTAATAATTCTAAGTTATTTATTCTGAAATTATATATGGATTTATTTAATTATAGAGATACTTTAAGTAATAAATTAGATTTTACTATTAAAGGAGATATTTCTAATAATAGTAAAATAGAAGAAAGTAATATAGAAATAGATATTAATAGTAAATAATAAACTAGAATTAAATGTTTTTATTGGAATTATAAATTGGATCTATTTAACGATTCTAATAAACTTCCTTATCCTCTTTATAGAATTTGAATAGAATTAAAAACGTCTTATATCTTAAATATTTATATAGAATAAATAATATTTCGAAATTATATATCTGTGTTATATTATAATATATTACTTTAATTATAGTAGTTTTATACTAATTAGAATTTATTCTACTAATAATAATATTTATATTAGTAGTTTCTACAACTCTAATTTAGTGTATTATATTATAAATAATATAAATACACAAATATATATATATATATATTTATCAGTACTCAAGTATAAAGTTGAAATCTTACTAAGAAATTATTATAGCTTTTTAAGATTATAACTTTATTAATAAATTGTATATATTAGCTTTTAGATCTTTAGTATTTAGCCTAGGTATATCAAAGATAAACCTAATGTTAAATCTTTATATATTATAAATAATAGTTTGAAATTATATATTTCTATTATATTACAATATATTACTTTAACTATAGTAGTTTTATACTAATTAGAATTTATTCTACTAATAGTAGTATTTAAATTAGTGATTTCTATAATCCTAACTTAGTATATGATATTACAAATAATATAAATATAAATACATATATTATATTTGCAATATAATAGAATTTTAAATATTATAAATACAAATATATATACTAGCTATTATATATAATATATAACAAATATATATATATTTGTATTTGTAGTAGATGTATTTGTATTATCATAATACTCTGGTTAGGAGTATAGAGGATATATATAAATAGAATATTAATATTTCAACTAATAAGTTAGTAGAAATAGTAAGGATAGTTTAGGTAGCTATAGTATTTATTTAATAGAAGATAGAAAACTCTACTAATAGTTCATAGAAAGTTATGGAGAAATTTAAGAGAAGAGATAAAATCTAGTTTTATATAGCTAACTACTACTTATTTTATTTATATAAAAAGCTTGACTAGTTATATTATAAGTATAAAGTACTACATATTATTATACTTTTAGTAGTAGAATTAAATATTCTTAATAGTATTTATTTTAAGTTTTATATTAGTATTTGATACAAAGCTCTTTAGGATTTATTACTAGGCTAGACTATATATAATTACTAGTTACTTCTAGTGTGAAATAATAGAAGGGGTAATAAGTAGGAAGTTGAGGAAATACTAGTAGTACATTAGAAGTATATTAGATAAAGTTATTAGAAGTAAGTCTATATTAAATAAATAAGCTATATATATCTTATATAAGATCTATTATACTTATTAGAAGATATTATAATACTTAATACTTATAAGGAGAAATATGGGTTAATTAAGATTAGTAAGAATAACTTAGTATATATTTTAAATTAGCTTATATAATAGGTTTAGAATTGAAATATTATAATTATAATAGTTATATATAAAGTAGAGTAATATTAGGAGGGAAAGTGATATTATACCTAAAAGCTAGAAAAACTATTTCAAACTTTAGAAAGTATAGTAGTAGTAGTAGGTATATAGAAGATAGATAAATATTAGATTAGAAGTAGGGGGGCTTTGGCTTAAGAACAATAGCTAGTAATGTAGATATTTACTAATCTTATAATAAGAGTAAAAAGGGAATAATATTGATATAAGTTTAGAGGTTTAAAAAAGAGTAGTACTATTTAGAGAAAATAGAAGCTTTTTTATAAATAAACGAAATAGGAATAGTATTAATAGAAGAGACTAGATAGATAGGAAATAGTAATATAATAATTATACTAAAGTTATATTTTTTAGTCTTATAGTAATTAGTAGAATAAGCCTTAGTAGTAATATTTTCTTCTTTAGTTTACTTTATAGTAATTATATATAAAGTAATATAAATTTTATTAAAAGTACTTTTCTATAGTATATATATTAGTTATAAATTTAAAGAGGTAATTAAGAATCTTATATAGTATTTATAAATAATAAAGTTATCTTTAGCTAAGAAATTAGTATAGATGTTAATAAAAGTATACTAAGTAGTAATAGTAATTTTATTTATCTAGAAGGTATTAGAATAAATAGATAGAAGGTTTAAGATATATAGTTATATCTTAATCTTATTATAATAATCACTAAGGGTAAGTTTAGTATAGTAGGAGTAGTAAGTAGTATTAGTTATTATAATTCTATATTAGTCTCTAGAATAATTAAAAGGAGTAGTTATTATATACTAAGAATATTATAATAGAAGTTGATCTTTTTAATATTAAGGGGAATATTACTTGTAATAATATAAGTAATATAGGTAAGGTAGGATAACTTATAGGAAGTACTTTAACTAATAGTAGTAAGAGATATATAAATAAAAGAAGTAATATAAATATATTTAATATAAAGCTATAGTCTTATTAGTAATAGAAGTTTCAATAAGGTATTTAGAAAAGGATATAGTAGAAGGAAGAGTTATAATATATTTAGGAGGAATAGTTTCCTTCTTTTTACCCTTATTATTAGTGTTCTTAATATTTTTCTTATTTTTATTATTATTATTATTATTACTATTATAAGTAGTAGGAGAATAGGTAGGTAATATAGAAGTAGTAAGGGAATAAATAGGTGATATAGAATTAGTAGGAGAGTTATTAGTAGTCTTATTAGTAGTAAGTTTTTAACGAGTTTATAGAAGTAATTTTTAACTTCAAAGTTTTTAATAGTAGGGGACTATTAAGAATTGGAAATAATTAATAAGATATTGAGGAATAAATTATAACTTATTATTATAGTTATAAAAGTAATATTACGATTTGGTATAGAAGAATAGTATTAATAAGGTAATAGATAGATAAAGTGATGGCTAGTTAACTTATAATAAAAAAGAAATAAATAATAGTATAAGAAAGGATTAATTAGTTTGTATTAAGTTAGTAGTAAGATTGAAGTATAATAGTAATAGTAATTATCGACTTATAATAACTTTATGAGGTTTGTAGAAGAAGAAGGAAAGGTGTAAATTAATAGGGAGCTTTAGTAATAAAGTGTGTTGTAGTATATATATGCCTGAGTAGTATTAATTAATAAGAAGATTAGACTAATAGTATTACTATTATAGCTATTCTATTAATTAGCTAGAGGGGGGGTATATATTATAAGCTATACCTTATTAGACTAGTTATAACTAGTAGATCTTATTTTGCTATTATAGACTACTATAGACTTATTTTATATATATATTCTATAGTGTTTCTGAAAAGTTTTCTTCTTTAGTTTAGATTCTTTCAATTGAAGTATTCTTATATTTAATTACATAGGTTATATCTTTTATATTTATTATTAATATTAATATCTATATTTCTATTAATATTCATTTAGATTATGTTAAAGATTGAATTAACTAATTCTAAACTTCGTTTGACTTATCTATTTTTATGAAATTTCTCTTTACTATTTCTATAAGACCTTATAGTTCTTTTTTAACTTAATTTAATTAAAAGATTTAGTCTTTTTATTACTTACTTAGTTTAATATTAGATAAATCTATACGAATATTATACTAATTAGAGTAATAAACTTACTATTAAACTAATAAAAGAAATAGTTAAATAATAGAAGCCTTAAATCCCTTATATTTTAAATTTATTGATATTTTCTATAAACTAGCTTTTAGGTTTACCCAGACTTTCTATAAATTAGCTTTTAGGTCTATTAAGATCTTCATAAATTAGAACTTTAAACTATTTCCAACCCTTATGAAAAAGTATTTTTATAAGGTTCAAACTTTAGATTACTATAAGTTATAGATATATTAATCCCTTAGTTAATTATTAAATTATACTATTATTAATTGTTTATCTAATAATAGTTTACTAGAGTTAGGCCCTAAGTATCTTCATTCTACTTCAAGATTTAGATCAATTCTTTATTAAATAACTACTTTACTTTCCTAACTAATTATTTAAGAATTTAAATAATTCTAAGTTATACTTTATCCTTAAGTTAAAAGTGTTTAAACCTATAAGATTTAATCTACTTATATAAAAGCTTTACTTATTAATGGAAATATCTTCATAGATTGAACTAAACCGATTATTAGAATTAATATTAATAGGCATAATAAGACTCTTAGTTATATATAATTGAACTAGGAAGATAAGTTTTTAAAATTATTAAGAATAATATTAATATCCTTTATAAATTTAATTCTTTAAAGCCAATTTTTAAACTAATTAGCTTTTCTAATATATGTCTTACTTATAAAACCCTTTTTATTATTACTTTTAGTAAGTTTAAGTTTAAAGAAAAGTATTTAAATAACATTCAAAAACTTTTTAAGAATTTCTCTTATAATAAAGTTTAATTGTTTAATGTAATTACTATTATTTCTTTTTTAAATAGCTTAAATGATAATTATAAAGGCTTTATTATTTTAATTATATAGTGTCTTAGATCTAATAAGGATTCTTATAAATTAGATTCCTTATTCTCTAATTTATTCAATATATTAAAAAAGAAAACTTAGACTTCTTTAGCTAATTTTATAGTCAAGATGAATTTTAAGAATAAGATTATTAAGTAGTTTTTCCTTAAGATTATTAAGAAGCTTTAGAAGAAACATAAAGGTATTTTCTATAATTACTCTATAAAGACTAATTATGTTAAAGAGAACTATTTTAGTTTTTATATTATAGAACTACTATTTGGATAAAGTTTAAAATTAATAAGAATCTTCCTAAATCTTCTAGAAATAAGAAAGATAAAAAAAATAAAACTAAGAATTCAGAATTAGTTAATATTACTTTAACTTAAGAAGAAATAGTTAAAGAGACTTCTAATAATATAACTCAAGACTTTATATAGTTATAATTTAATATTTGAAAAGAAAGATGAAGAAGAAAATAAAGAAGAAGATAAAGAAGAAGATATTAAATCTAAAAGAGTAATTCTAATCTGATTTTCTTTTAAAAGAATTATTATTATTAAAATTCTAAAGATTCTAATTTTTAAGAGGATTTAGTAAAATAGGACTTCTATTAAATAGATTAATTTCTTTTTAGTTAATAGTACAGTTGCTATCTATATAGTTAAGAATTACAATCTTTTAATTAATAAAAGTAAAACTCTTTTATTTATTGAATAGGGAAATACTAAAGGAATTATTTTAATTATAAAAGATAATTTAGGAATTATTTGAAATAATCTTAAATATCCTTTCTATAATATTTATTATACATTTCAACCAGATATTAACCTATTGAATTAGTCTAAACTTAATTCAATAAGAATATTATCTATTCTTTTTAATGAACTTATACCATATAATATTAAATAAGATAAATTCTTACTTATAAGGATTAAAGTTAATAACTTCTATAAGTCTAGAGTTCCTATTGAATCTGAAAATATAGTTTTATATACTGATACTTATAATATGGATAATTCTAAACTATAACATAATAAAAGAAGATATATAAATAATATTGTTAAGTTAATTAAAGATATAATAAGTAATACTAATTATAAGTATTCTAAAGGTAATAGCCTATCTACTTATAGCGTATATTTTAAAAGTAAGTTTCTTAATAGAATTAATAGAAATTCAAATACTTCTAAGAAATTAAAATATTTCAATTATATTCTTTTAGATTTAAATAGATCTTTTCAACTAGATATTGATATTTATTTTGAAATACTTTAGTTTATTTATAAATAAGTATAGTAGATTTCTTTTGGGAAAAATTAGTAAGAAGTAAAAGTTCTAAGGATAATAATTTAATTTTTGAAAGGTTCATTAATATACTAGTTATACTAAAAGTCTTTGATCTATTTAAAGTTATATACTTCTTAGGAACCTTTCAAAAGAAGCTATACTTCATAGTTAGCTTTTGTTTTATATATTCTATAGATAATACTAAAGCTAAAGAACTATTTGAATAAGGAAATTTTAGGTAGTAAGAAATAAATAATTAATATAATTTGGTTATTTTTGCTCTATATTTAGAAAAGTATCTAAGTTCTATACTTTATATACAGATTTAATTATACAGTTTACCTAATAATAGTATTCATATTAATACTAGCTTATAAATAGTTAAAATAGTAATGAAATTACCTATCATTATAGATAATTATACTTCTAGTTCTAATCTTTAATCCTATAGTAATAGAAGACTTTGTAGTAATAATCTATATAGAGAGAGCTTTATTACAACTAAGGCTTAATATATATAGCTTAAAGTAACTACTAAGGTTATAAGGTTGAGAATTTTTAGAAATTTCTTAAAAATAGAATAAAATAGAATACTAAGAGATAAGTATTCTATAATTTATTATTTCTTTATATCTATATCTCTATAATAGAATTGAAATTTCTTTAAGATCTATATAATTACTTATAAAACGAGTACTATAGAATAAGTATAAAAATATCTAATTATAATTATTATGATTAAAGTTATTAGTATATTAAACTAAGTTTTAATAAAATCGTTCTAAATATTACAATTAATAGGTAATCTATAGATATTTAAAAGAAAATTATCTAGTTATCTTATAAGTTATTATATTAAGCTAATAATATTAGAGACTAAGTATTAATTTGATCATACTTTAATATTAATATTTTACTATGATACTAATTACTAGATATTTTGGAGTATTGTAGTAATATAATTATAAGGGTTTTAAAAGCTATCTAATTATACTAGAAGTATTTATATCTATATAAATATTATTTATATATTAGCTATACTTAATATATCAAAATTGTTTACTGATAAGAGTAAGCTAAATCCTACTATACTTATATGGGGATTATAAGCTAGTTTATATTAATAGTAGAGAACTTTCATATCAATAATATAAAGTTTTATCTTAAAAATAGGTAAGGCTTAGTCTATAATAAGAATATTAAGGTTATAAATATTAAGGTTATAATAAGTATTTAAATAGAGTATTTATAGTTAGTAGTAATTAAATGTTTCGAGATATTTAAATTATATATAGCTATAAAGGTATAAAAGTATAAGGTTATTATAGAAGGAGTTGTTAGTTATTTAATGTTGAAAAGGTTAATATAGGGTAGGTATATTAGTTATAGCTATAAGGGGTTTAGCTTTAGATTAACTAGGGGCTAACTATAGTAGTTAGTAGGGGTAGGAGAGCTGAAGTTATATTTTAGGGAGTAATATGTCTACTAATAGTCGTAGTAGAGAGCGAGCCATTAGCTCCTCCTATTAATTAATATAATAAGTAATAAATAGGAAAGATATAAGCTTATTTATTATACTTATTCTATTTGGAATTACAATAGGATTATAATACTAATATTAGCTACTTAGTAATACTTATTACTAGCTATTATTGCTTACTAGTTATTAATAGCTAAAGGTAATAACTAATAGTTAGTAGTAGTTATTATATTTAGTTTATATAATTAGAAGGTATATATTTACTAGTTGTATTTCCTTGCTATAGGATTTGAACTTACTACTCTTACTATAAGAAAGTAAAAGCTAGCTAGATGTTGAACTATTATATTAAGTAGGTAAAGATTATTATTATAATTTATAATAATAATAATAATAATAATAATAATAATAAGAGAATTAAGAAAGTTAATATAAATAGTAATTTTAAATTCTATAGTAATAAAAGAAAGATTATTTATTTTAATAATAGTATCATTTATAATATAAAACTACTTGATATTTATAAATCTAAGAAGAGCTATTAGCTTACTTTCTACTATAACCATTAGTAGATATATTGCCTCCTAAAGTATAACTTTAGCCCTCCTATTCCCCTACTGATTACTATAGTTAGCCTCTAGTTTATCTAAAGCTAAACTCCTTATAGTTATAATAGTTAGTATATCTAAGCTATATTAACTTTTTATAGATAATAAACAACTAATAACTCTTTTTATAACAACCTTATATCTTCATACCCTTATAGCTATATATAATTTAAATATCTTAAGATATTCAATTATTACTAACTATAAATATTCTATTTGAATATTTATTGTAACCTTAATATTTATAATCTTAATATTCTTTAGACTAAGCCCTATTCTTTCCTAAGATAAGATTTTATACTATTAATATAAGAGTTCTCTACTATTAATACGAACTACCTTATAATCTCTGTATAAGTATAATAAGACTTAGCTTACTCTTATTAGTCAATAATCTTAATATAATAGTTAAGTATAACTAATATATAAATAATACTTATATAGATATAGATACTTCTAAAATACTTTAATAGCTTTTTAAATTCCTATAATTATATTATCATAATACTCTAAATTATTTAGTAATTAATATTATAATAGTATATTAATATTAAGATATTATCTAATTAATATTCTATTTCCAAAACCTTTAGCTTAATATAATAGTTTATGAAATAACTAGATAGTTAATTTTGAAATATCTATAAGTTACTTATCAATTATAACTCTTAAAATAACTTCACTAAAGTTTAATCTTAAATTAATAGTTTTCATTATAAGAGCTATAAGTAGATATTATTATATTTATTTTATATTTCTCTTCTTATAAATAGCTATATAGATTTCAAAAGGATTTTAAATCTATTATAAAAATATAGAAAAGTGATAAGTTATAAAATACCTAACCTTTAGTATTTTATTTTATTCTATTATTTAGAAGTTTAAAAAGATTCTTAGCTTTATAATCTTAGTAGTTACTTTTAACTATATATATTAAGTTCTACTTTTAATAAGACTTTCTCTATATAAATTATTACTATAAAGTCTTCTATTACTATAGGGTTGAATATTAGAACTAAGAGTATAATTATTTATAATAATAAGTAATCTTATTACTATTTTGACTAGTTGTAAGTTAGTATTAGTACAAATACTATTATTAGGTAAAGTTTATAGTTAAATCTATATATAAAGTAAAGAGCTTAGATATTATTCTTAGTATAGAGCAAAAGTAACTAAATACTAATTAGCCTTCTTTAGTCTTATAGTAATATCCTAAAGTTTCTATAACTAATTAAAATTAGCTATAGGTAATATTATATTAATCTAAGAGTTATGATATATTTAGAATAGTAGAGATAATGACTAGAAGTAAATTAATAATTAGTTCTAGATTAATTATATATATAACTCTTCTTAAGAATACTTATAAAACGTTATATTATAAGATACATAATATTCTATATATACTACCTTATAGTATTTGTATTTATCTATATTAGATAGAATTTACTCTTCTCTTATAACTATATATAGCTATCTAAATAAGAAATACTATATATATAATAAAATAAATTACTAGTCTATAAGGTATATTCTTAAGAAAAAGTATTTTTCTTTTAATTAGTTTAAATTAAATACTAATCTTAAAGTATATTTTAAAATAGTATATTAAGTCTTCCTTATAGATTATAAAGGTATTAATAATCTAAATAATAATTTTAAAAACTCCTCTTGAGATAATAAACTTAATAATACTATTATATAATACTAAGTATAATATAACTACAAAGATAAGACTATTACTTCTTTTAAATAGTTTTTAATATTATTTTTAGTAAAAACCTTATTATTTTTAATAGAAGTAAAATCATAAGAATCTTCTAAAACTACATAATTGTCAGGAGTGTATACTGGTATCTAAGTGATAAATCTATATAGGGGGTAAATATAGGTATAAAGTTATTGATATATTCGAATCTATCTCTTTAAACTGGGATCCTAGCTATTATAGCCTAAATACCCCTTTTATAGATAACTAAGTAGTAGTCTAACTAGGGTGCTATTAGTACGCCTTAATATATTCTTCCCCCTTATAAACTATATCTTCATAGTCTTATAGTTTATAATAAAGCTATTCCTAGATCTTAAAACCCTTTATTTCTATAGTATATATCCTAGCCTTCTTACTAGCTCCTTAGTAACCCTTATATATTTAACTTAGACCCTTAGTATTCTTATTAAACCTCTATCTCTATAATAAGAAGAGTAGTACTATTTATAGAGTCTCTTATATACCGTATTATAGCTATACTACTATTCTTCTAGTAATTCCTATCTTATTTTAAGCTATACTTATAGCTTCTTATCATTAAAACCTTCTTATTAATATAGCTTCTTAAATACTACTGGCTCTTATTAATAGAACCTCTTATTAATATAGCTTCTTGTATACTACTAGCTCTTTATTACTAATAATTCTTATTAATATAGCTTTTTATATACTACTGGTCTCTTATATATTACTAGCCTTTTGTTGCTATAGCTTCTTATATACTACTAGCTTCTTATTATTAAACCTTCTTATTACTATAGCTTCTTATATACTGCTGCTATTACTACTATTCTTCTAGTAATCTCCTTCTTACTGAAACTTATACTGTAGCTTCTTATTATTATAACCTCTTATTACTATAACTTCTTATTACTATAGCCTCTTATTATTATAGCTTCTAATTGTTAGGCTTCTTATATACTACTAGCTCCTTATTATTAACTTCTTATTATTATAACTTCTTGTTGTTATAACCTTATTGGTAACTTTTTGTTGTTATAACTTCTTATATATTACTAGCTTTTTATATACCTCTTATATACTATTAGCTCCTTATTACTAACCTCTTTGCTGTAACTTCTTACTATTATAACCTTATTGCTGACTTCTTGTTGCTGTAACTTCTTATTAATGTAATCTCTTATATATTACTAGCTTCTTATATACTTCTAGCCCCTTATTACTATAGCTTCTTATTATTAATATTATATTACTATTATTCTACTACTTCTCTAGTAATCCTTATATTAAAAAATTATAAAGTTTATAGTTTTCTTTATATTATATTAGCTATATTAGCTATTATATAGCTATTGTAACTATTATACCATAGATAGCATAATAGTTATCTGTAGTATTTAAAGCCTTATAGCCTCCTAGTAGTTATTATTTCCCTCTTTAGAGGCTATGTCCTTATAGCCTTGAAGCTTTTATAGTATTATGTAGTATCCCTCTACTAAGCTCTAGTTATCTTATTTCTTATATCTTTATAGCTTTAAGTAGGTGCTTTTTAATTAAGTTCTAGTTATATTATCTCTCGAGCTATTATAGCCTTAAAGCTTTTATAGCTTTAAAGCTCTTATAGTTAATTATACGATATTAGAAGTAGTAACTTTCTAGTATTTTTCTTTTAGTTAGAACCTAGGAGTTCCTCTTAAGTTTTATATCTAGCTTTCTAATACTAGTAATTCTAGCTAATATTAGCCTTAGATATATTCTAACTATAGTTATATTTTAATTACCCCCTAACTACTTTAGCTATAAAGATACTAGAAAGACTTCTTCCTTACCTCTAGCTATAGGGATATATTATCTACTATATTTATAGTATACTACTTACTTATCTTATTAGAAGTACCCTTAGTACTCCTTAGTAATTCTTGTTTGTAACTATCTGTAGTTATATAATATATGCTTTTAAATGCCTTTATACTACTTGAAACTCTTAATAATTTTAAACTTCTACTTATCTTATATATCTATATACATATTAATACCCCTCTTATAGCTCCTATAGTCTTTAGATCTCTTAATAGTTTTAATACTATAGCTTCTTATAGCAGTCTCATTATTATAATCTTATAGAATAGTTTTATTAATACTATATATATTGAAATCTTATTGTTTACTATACTAGTACTGCGCTAGTATCCCTCTAGTATACCTTTTATAATAGCCTAATTATAGCCTTATATAGTAACTTTATTAATACCATATATATTGAAGTTATCACTTTAGCTATACTACTACTATACTTATGCCCCTCTAGTATATTTTTCTTATAGTTATTTTAACATTATAGCTTTTTATAGTAGTATTAATAATACTGTATAGTTGAAATTACTGTATTTTAGTAGCTTTATTAGTAGCCTTATTATAATAGCTTTATAGGCGTTATATATTGAACTCTTATTGTCTATTATACTAGTATTATATTAATACTTCTCTAATTATCTCTTGTGATAGTTTCAATAAGTAGCCTTATAATAATAACCTTATAAGGATTATATATTAAAATCTCTATATTTCTATATATACTAATATTCCTCCTATAGGCTTTTAGTTTCTTAATAGCCTGGATGTTGGTAGCTTCTAATATAGTAGCTTTTTATAGTAGCTTCCTTAATATTATATATATTGAAATCTTTATACTATTATACTAATGTTATACTAGTACCCCTCTAGTATACTTCTTAAGATAGCTTCAATAGTAGCTTTCTAGAATAGTCTTATTAATATTATATAGTTAAAATTATTATTTCTACTATACTAGTATTGTATTAGTATTTCTTGTAACAATTTTGTTAATACTATATATACTGAAATCTCTATATTATTATACTAATATAGTACTAATGCCTTTTTAGTATACTTCTCTTAGGATACCCTTATTATTACTTCGTATAGTAGCTTTATAGATACTATATATATCGAAATTATTACTTCTACTATACTAATACCCCTTATATAACTTATTAGTTAGAACCCCTAAGGATAGGTAGAGATTTGAATATACCAGGAGTATATATTAGTATCTAAGTGATAGATCTATATAGGGGGTAAATATAAGTATAGGGTTATTAATATATTTAAATCTATCTCTTTACATTAGGATCCTAGCTATTATAGCCTAAATACCCCTCTTATAAATAACTAAATAGTAGCCTAGCTGGGGGGCTATTAGTGCGTCTTAATAATAATACTTTATACTTTTACTTAAAATAGTATTTCTAGTAGTAGAATTATTAAGAAAAATAATACTATAGTTTTTATATCTATATTTATATTTAAAAGCCATTATTTAAATACTATTTTTTAAAATATCTTATCTAACTTAAATACTACTAACTTCTTAATTACTAGGTATTCTTAGTTTACTATATTCAAAAAGATAGTTAACTTTTTTATAATTTTTATACACCTATAGAACGAATTAATAATAATATATTCTAGTAATATCTTTCTAATTATTATGTTTAGAATAGTTAATATACTTATATCTCTCAATATTATTATATTTTATATAATATTCTATAATACTTCTTTCTTACTCTACTTTATAAATATTAATTATCTTAATATTATATCTAATAATATCTATAACTAGTTCTACTAGAATAAGATAATTATATTAGTTATTTAAAAATAGGAGTATTTATAGATATTCCTCAATAAGGACAAAATAATTACTTCTATATATTTTATAGAGATAGAAATATAGAACTTCTATTACTACTTTAGATATTTAGCTATTATATATTTTTATAATGTCTTCAATAAAGCGGGATATGTAATTAAATATTATAATTTTAAAGTATTCAAGAAGTACTATTACTAATACTAAATATATAGTATAGTTTTTTTATAGTTTTATTTTACTATTTATAATAATATTAATTTTAATTTTAAGATTATAATTAATATTATTTATATTAATAGCCGCTATATATTCTATATTATTAATATTATAATAGTATTTAATGCTACTTAATGTTTATTAAATATCTTAGTAAATATAATATAAGAAGCCTTTTAGGTATACTTAATTAATATATATATTAAGGTTCTTTTAATTTTATTACTATTAATATAAGTATACTATTTTAATTTGAAGACTTTAGATTAAAAATAAAAATAATAAGATTAATAATTTATATTATTCTTATTGGAATATATAATAATATTAGTAAGGTTAAGTAATATTATATATTTTTCTGTTATATATATAATATTTATTATAATAAGATACTTACTATTACTTAAGAAGTATCTCTTTAAATAATATAACAAGTAATTAATAATACTACTAAACTAAATAACTTTATTTTTATTCTATTTACTTTTAGAGTATACTTCTATTTTATAGAAAGTTTGGCTTTCTTTCCAAATATTATTATATAGATATATATTATATATAAAACTACTAAAAAGATCTACTATAAGTATACTAAGTATATTATTAATAATATTTTAATAATATATAATAATTTA
>QAPF01000985.1:0-14864 GCA_004367935.1 Colletotrichum sidae | reverse complement strand
TTAAATCTTACTTTAAACTATTTATCTATTATATAAAGTACTTATTAAATTTCTTAATATCTTCTTCTATTAAATCTTAGTATTAAGCTATAGTAGAAAGATTAAAATATACTTCTAATAAAGTAAAATTAGTATATATTGAATAATATGTATAAAAAGTATATATAGCTTCTATATACTAACTAGCAATATATTTTAACTTCTCTACTATAGTTTAATACTAAGACTTAATAGAAGAAACTATTAAGAGACTTAATAAATACTTCATATAATAGATAAATAATTTAAAGCGAAGTCTAATTCTTATTCCTACTAATATTAAAGAGATAAAGCTTTATGTCTTTATTAATAGATTTTCTTTTTAATAATAAAGATATAATATTTTAGTTGGAATCTATTATTATCTTAGGAATAAAGAGAAATAATAAGAATAATAATATCTTTAAACTTAAAGGTAGTATTATTTACTTTTTCTCTATTAAATTGAAAAGGGTTATATGAAGTATCATAGCTTCCAAGGTTTATAATATAACTATAGGAGTTAATATAAGATATATAATTTCTACTATTTTTAAATAAATAATTAAATATCTAAAGATACTAATAATATTAATAGTAGTTTATACTAACTTTTATTCCTTCTATAAATACTTTATTAAGTTGGATACTCCTAAAGAGAAGTATTTTATAATCAATATTATAACATTCTAATAATTATATAAATAAAGGGAGATCTTTGAGATCTATTAGATTAATAATAGAAATAACTTTATAGATAATATAATTAAGAGATCTGATAATTAAACTCTTAAAGAATTTATAATAATAAATAAAATAATAATGTAAATAAAAAGATAGGTTATAAAAGCTACTAATGATAATAAGAAGAAGAAATAAGAATAAAAAGAAGGTATATAGAATAATAAGAAGAAGGTAATAGAAGAAGAGAGAGGTATATTATAATAAGAACTTAAAGTATTTAATATAATATTAAATAAAAAGTATATTTTTATAGAGAAATACTATTTATAGTATTCTTACAGTTTTTAGTATAATTAAAAGAACTTATGTAGTTAGAAGCAATTTTATGCTTATTTTGCATTTTATACTATTTTTATATTTTATACTACTTTTACATTTTATACTAGTTTTAATATTTAATATACTTTAATTATAAAAGAAAGTATTAATATATTAAGTTAAATATAATACTAAGGTAACTAAAACTATAGTAATAAGTAACTAAATAGTTAACCTACTTATTTAAACTAATAAGAGTAGAAGGATTATTATCTAGATTTATCCCTATAATATATAGTATATATATATATACTATAACCTAGATATAGATATTATAAATAGAGATAACTAGTTATATATTATTTATATAATCAATTGATTATAACATTTACTAGTTGTAAACTTACAGAATGATTTAAATTTATTTTAACTATTTATTTTAATTTGAATAAAAAATCTAATAAAGTAATTTATATTAAAATAAGAAGGAATTATAATAATCTAAAGTTTTAAATCTATATAATAGTTATTCCTAAGCTTTATGAAGTATTATTGAAAATTATAAAGTTTATATTAATAATTCCTCTAGAATTACCTATTATATCATTCTATAATCTAATTTATATAGATAGGATTATAAAGAAATAAGGAGTTTAAATATTTTCCGAAGGAGTTAAATATAAAGAGTAAATAAAATAGTATATGAAAATAACTAAGAGATCTTTATTTAAAACTATTTTTCTAATTAATACTTTTTAATTATTTAAAACTTCTTTAAAGTATTCCCATATCTAACTATAGAGAAATATAAATAATTAATAAAAAGGAATCCTAGGAATTTAACTTTTCTAAATATTCTAAGATATAGATATTATAAGTTTTAATAATATATTTTAACTATAAGGTAAATTAGGTATTAGAGATATTTAAAATATGAGGAAGTAGAGATTCTTATTTCAAAAGTCTTATAATAAAGTCTACTATTATTACTTATATCTTACTTAGTAATACTTATTTATCTATATATTAAAGTTATAATAATAGCTAAATAGTCTTATTTTAGGAGCTATATTAAATTATATTTATAGAATTAGATTTATAAGATATTTCTAAAAAGTTTAAAAGTTTTAAAATACTATTAGATTTATACCTATAAGTTTGATATATATAAATATCTCTTAAAAATTAAAACTTAACTAGTTATCTAAAAGAATTAATACTTATAAGAAAATTATAAGACTTATATAATTATTCTAATAGGTATATTATTTTAAATCTTTATAATAATTATTAAGTATTTTAATTTTAAGTTACCTTAATATAATATATTTAAGACTCTTATATATATAATATTTAATAAAGTTATTTATATAGAAATAGTATTCAGTTATTAAATACTTAGTAAGATTTACTATTTAAATAGAATATTATATAACTTTTCAACATCTTCTTTCTTATAGTAATATCATTTAGAAATAAGTTTGAAATATTTTAATTTCAAATTTATTATAGGAAAGTTATATTACTAATTTAAGAAGTATATTATCTTCCCCTTCTATATTAATAACTATATATTCTCTTGCCCCTTAAAAGATATTACTAAAGTATTTATATTATTAGTAGACTTTTGATAGAAATATTATTTTAATAGAAATAGAGACTTATAGTAGTTTCTTTATATTTAAAATATGTAATTTAAACAGTATAATAACTATAGCCTTTATAAGTAAGATATATTAAAAAGCTTCTTCAATATCTTATAGAATATATATAATATATTAAATACTTTAAAGCCTTTCTAAAAACTAAAGAATTATTATTATAATATAATTAAACTTCCCATATAAAGATTAAATATTATTAATAAGATAAATTATACTAACTATATTCCATATAATAGAAGACTAGATACTGTCTATATAGCAAGTAAATCATTATATTTCAATTAAACCTTTTTAAATACCTATTATATAGAAATTAAATAAATAATCCAATATGTTAATAAGATAAAAGGCTTCTACCTTACATTTAATTCAAAGATTAGTAATCTGTTTAATAGCCTTATATTTATTATAGATATATATTCTATAAATAATAGTAATAACTAAGAAGGTTTTGAAATATATATTATAGATCTCTTTAGAAGCCTAATAATATAATAAACTAATAAATGAGATATTATTATTATTTTAATAACTTAAGTAGAACTTTTAGTATTATCCTAAGTTCTTTAATAGGTTATATTTACTAATTATTTTATTATTCTATTCTAAATATACTTTATGATGAATAAATAGATTAGAAATAAGATACATAATTCTTATTCTAGTATTGAAATCTGATATAATAAATAGTAAATAATATATTTTATAATTACTAAAGAAATATAATTGTATAAAAGGTTAGAATATATAGATATTAATAACTACTAATTATAAGAAGAAGTCCAATAGAAATATTTTAAGATTAAATATATATTTTTAAGAGACTTCATAGTTAATAATTTTATTAAGTTTCTTTAGAATGATGAATTTGATATCTTTATTATTAAGATTAATATTATAGACTAATTAGAGTATTTGAAATTATAGTTAGAAGAAGAATTTTAAATAAAGTTTCTAATATCTAAGGAGTTTAATAAAGTCTTTAACTATTAATTGAAATCTATAGATTCTCAGTTATAATAATTATAAAATTAAATAAAAAACCTAGAAGTATTAGAAGTATTTTCTAATTAATAAGAAATATCTAAATAGTTTATAAATAGTAATATTCTTTTTATTATATAAATAGAAATTTAATAAAACTAAAAGAATAATAAAACGAACTTCTTAAAAAATATAAATAGAAAGTCTAATTAGTATTATTCTAAATACTAGCCTATAAATAGAAATTCTAATACTAAAGGGATATATGAAAAATAAGATACTTAAGAAGTAGAATTTATACTAATTAAATCTTGAATATTAATACTATTTCTACAAGCTTCATCTTATTTAAACTATTTAAAATAGAGCTTTATATAATATATATAGCTATATTTAGTTATATATAATACACACCTACTAGGAATAATATACTAGAGGAGTAGAATTTACATTAGTTAAATCTCAGGCGTTAGTACTATCTCTATAAGCCTTACCCTATTTAAACTGTTTAGAACAAAGCTTCATATAGTATTTATAGCTCAATTTAAGTACATATAATATATATCAGATTTTACCTCCTAATTATGAATAATACTTAAGAGTCTCATACTACTAAAAAGACTATTAGGCTAAAAACATATATGATAATAATTTAATATATCTCAAATATTAAAATATCTACTAAAACACCCCTCTTTTAATTTTCAAAAAGTCTAATCAATAGCTTATTTAATATAATATTTTTCAGGTAGAAGCTAAAGCTTATAATCTATAAAACTACTTTAACCTCAAGGTAACTATTTATTAAACTTTTCTTTTAAAACTTCCTTAAGAGCTATTCTTAAGTAACTTTCTAATAACAAAGAAGTATTAATAAACTCTTAAAATACCTAAATTAGATAGTTTTTAAAACTCTACTTCTTTAGAAGTAAATTATAAAGAAAATTAATAACTTTCTATAAATACTATTAAAAATATTTATATGAGAAATATTAAAGACCTTATAGGGAAAGGTCTAAAAGCCTATTTAGTCTTTTATAATTTCTATATTTCAAAAGCTTAAGAATGCTAATATAAATAGTTAAATTAAACCTATATAATAACTTATATCTTTAGATGTATAAATTAAATACTCTAGTATTAATCCTACTATGTAGAAGAAGATATAGTAATATAAGTTACTAATTTCTATAATTACTTTAATATTATAAATAACTTATATTTCTAAAATACTACTTTAATATATTTTAAAATACTTCAGTTTTTTAAGTTTGAATATCTTATTATAAAAATAGTAGTAAAAGTATAATTTTAGAAATAGTAAGATATTATATATAAAGTTTGAATACTTAGCTATACTCCCTCTATAATTAAAATATCTTAAATCTATAATTTTATAGTTTTACTAGCTTCTTTCCCAATTAAATCTTATATATAAAGCTATATACTGATAATTCAAAGCTATATAGACTTTATATTTCTAAATTAACTTATTTCGATTATTATAGAAGTAATTCAATATCTCTCTAAAACTTTCTTATATAGTAAGATTAATTATAACACTTTTAATACTATAGGAAGAATTCTAGCTATTACTTTAATATTAAAATAATAAGAAGTACTTTTAGAATTTAGATAAACTCTTATACTTTCTAAAGTATAAACTAAACTATACTTTAATATACTATTACTATATATACTTTAAGTTAGTTTATAAGACTTAAATATTAAATACTTCTACTAAAATAAGAATTAAATAACTACTAACTTTAGATTGAAACTTCTTGAAGAAGATTTAAAGCTTTAATTAATAGTAATTATATAGCTAGCTTTCTAGTTAAAATAGTTAAAATACTATATAGTAAATATACTATAAAGAAAACCTTAGTAATACTTTTTCTAAGACTTATTTATCTTTTATCTCAATACTTTAGTTTATATCTTCTAAAATAGAAAGTATTTTATAATTCTTTAGGAAGTTCCTATAGGAAACTATATTTAATATGATATAAAATTTATACCTATTAAAAACTATAGAGATACTAAGATTTTGATTACAATTAGTAAAAGTAAAGAAGTTAAGTTATATTTATATAATATTACTGTCTATATTATTCTAATTATAAATTTCATCTCCTTTTAATAATTATAAAAATAAAGTTATTTGTAAGATACTAGGTTGAACTATTTATATTAACTGTAGAAAAGTAATTATTTTGAAATTATAAGTATTAATATTTAATATAACTAGTAAATCTTGAAATATTATATATTTTATAAAAGATTAATTACTTTAGTAGTATAATTAGTATAATATAAGTCTTCTTTTGAATATTACTGCTATGAGTAATATATTATAAATATTATTCAAAAACTCTTAAAAATAATAAATAGTTTTAATACTAATAATTAGAATATTTTAATAAAAAGCCTTTTAACTACTTTATCTCAGTTATATAAGGTATTTATATTACTAATAATTATTCAAAATATAATAAGTATTAGTCTACTTAGGAAGTATATAAAACTTATAATATTAATAAGATAGAACTTAAGGTTTACTATATAGAATATAAGAACATTTTATATATTATCCCTAGGGAATATATTATTCTTAACTTCTACGCCTATTATTCAAATTATAATAATTGTATCTTAATTCTAATATTTATAAATAAAACTACTAATTACTCTTAAGACTTTTATCTTATTAATTATATTATAATTATTATCATAAGAAGAAATAAAAGCTTTATTATACTCTTTGAATATAAGTCTAATATTAATATTAAGGTTTTTAAGTATAATAATAAGATCTCTAGATATAAGAGTCTAAAATATAATCTGACCTCTCAAGATATATACTTTAAGCTATTTATTTTATATACTTAAAATCACAATAGAAATATTAAATATATTAGAATAATTATTAAGATATAGATAAGAACTATTAAATACAAATATAAATTCCCTTATAAGTCTTGATTTAAAATCCTATAAGTAGTAGTATTTCTTTATAACTAAATACTGATATATCTTTTAAATCAGTAAATACTATATAAGAAGTTTTATAAAACTACTTAAAAAGATAATACTATAAGGCTAGATTTAATTTATATCTATACTAATAATTATAAATACTTTATTCTTATTTCTAATATAAAGTTTAAGTATAACTATTTAATATACTTTAAAAAGTAAATCTCTAGCAGCTTTTTAATCAGTTATATATTAATTAATTGATATTAAATATAAAACTTACTTTAAAACAAGATTATAATAACTTATAATATTTCTCTAAATAAAACTTCCTTTTTAAATAAGGATTTAACCTTTCTATAAGATAATTTTAAATAATTTAATTCTAATAAAGTTTCTTATTAATTATAAGAGTAGATAATTATAATAGAATTACTAACAGTTGTTTTAATCATTTATTTAAATCTTAGTAAAGAGTTTAATAAAATAACTTATATTCAAATAGGAAGTAATCATAATAGTTTGAAGTCTTATATTCTTATAATAAATACTCTAAAGCCTTATAAAGTATTATTTAAAATTATAAACTTTATATAAATAATTCTTCTAGAGTTACTTATTATATTCTTCTATAATTCTATTTACATGGATAAAATTATGAAGAAGTAAAAGGTTTAAATATTTCTAGAGAGAGTTAAATATAAGGAATAAATAAAGTATTATATTAGAATAATTAGAACATTTTTCTTTAAAACTATTTTTTCAACTAATACCTTTTAATTATTTTAGAATGTTTTAAAATGTTTCTACTTATAGTTATAGGGTAGTATACATAGTTAACGAAAAGAAGTCTTAGGAATTCAAACTTCTTAAAGACTTTAAGATATAAATATTGTAAGTTTTAATAATAGACTTTAGCTATAATGTAGATTAAATATTAAAAAATACTTAAAATATAAGAAAGTAGAAGTTCTTACTTTAAGAACTTTATAATAGAAGTTATTATTATTATTTATATCTTACTTAGTAGTATTTATTTATCTATATATCAAAGCTATAGTAATAGTTAAATAAACATATCATAAGAGTTATATTAAATTATATTTTTAAAGTAAAGTTAATAGGATTCTTATAAGAAGTTTGAACCTTTTAGAATATTATTAAATATATATTGATAAGTTTAGTAAGTATAGGCGCCTCCTGAAAATGAAGATTTAACTAGTTATTTATAGAAGTTAAGAATTATAAAATAACTATAAGACTTATATAGTTATTCTAATAAGTATGTTATTTCAAATCCTTATAGTAATTACTAGTTACTTTAATCTCAAGCTACTTTAATATAATATAGTTAATACTTTTATATATATAAAATTTATTTAGATTATTTATATAGGAAAATTACTAAGTTTTTCAATATGAAATACAATTTCTTATTTTAATAAAATATTATATAGTTTTTGAAAATCTCTTCTCTTATAATAATACTATTTAAAAGTACCTCTTAAGTATTTTAACTTTAAACTCATTATGGGAGAGTTATATTATTAATTTAAGGGGTATATTATCTTCTTCTTCTATATTAATAACTATATACTCTCTTTCTCCTCAAAAGGTATATCTAAAGTATTTATATCATTAGTAAACATTTAATAGAAATATTACCTTAAGAGAGATAAAGATTTATAATACTTTCTTAATATTCAAACTATTTAAAATTAAATAGTATAATAACTATAGTTCTTATAAATAATATATATTAAAGAACTCTTTAAATATCTTATAAAATATATATAATATATTCAATATTTCAAAACCCCTCTGAAGATTAAAGAATTCTTATTATAGTATAAATAAGCTTCTTATATAAAAATTAAATATTATTAGTTGTATTAAAGGTCTTTGATCTTATAAATAAGCTTCTTATATAAAAATTAAATATTATTAGTTGTATTAAAGGTCTTTGATCTATCTAAAGTCATATACCTCTCCAGGACCCTTTAAAGGTAGTTGTACCTAGTTATTAGCTCTTATCTTATTTACCTTATAGATACTACTTAGTTCTAAGGAACTATTTAAATAGAGGAAACCTTAAGTAGTAAATATAGTTAGTTAATATAATAAATAATAAATTGGGAAAGTATAGGCCTATTTATTGTAGTTATTCTATTAAGGATTATAGTAGGGTTGTAATACTAATACTAGTTAGCTAGTAATACCTATTACTAACTATTAATAGTTACTAGCTATTTATAACTAGTAGTAGTAGCTTATAGCTAGTAGTAGTTATTATACTTAGTTTATATAATTAGAAGGTATATATTTACTAGTTGTAGGTATTTGCTGTAGGATTCAAACCTACTACTCTTACTATAAAATGGTAAAAGCTAGTTAGACGTTAAACTACTACGTTAAGTAGGGTAAAAATTAAATATTACTAATAAAATATTAGTTTTATTAATTATACTATAATTATAAGAAAGACTAATAGCTCGCTCTCTATTATAACTATTAGTAGATAGATTACCCCTTGAAGTATAATTTTAGCTTTCCTACCCTCCTACTAACTATCATAACTAATCCCTAGTTAATCTAAAGTTAAACTGCTTATAACTATAGTAGCTAGTATATCTATTTTATATTAACCTTTTTATAAATCATAAATAACTAATAACTCTTTTTATAATAATCTTATATTTTTATACCTTTATACCTTTACGCCCTTATAGCTATTAATGTATAAGTCAAACATCTTAAGATATTTAATTACTGCTAATTATACTTTATTTAAATATCTATTATAATTTCAATATTTATAATTTCAATATCTTCTAGACTAAACCCTACCCACCCTTAAGATAAGACTTTATATTACTAATATAAAAGTTCTCTACTATTAATATAAACCAACCTATAATTTCTATATAAGTATAATAAGACTCAGTTTGCTATTATTAATAGATAATCTTAATATACTAAGTGTTACTAATATATAAGTAATACTTATATAAATATAAATACTTCTAATATAACTCAATAATTTTTAAAATCCTTATAATTATGTTATTATAATACTCTAAAGTATCTAATAGTTAGTATTATAATAATATATTAATCTTAAAGTATTATCTAATTTATACCTAATCTCCGAAATCTTTAGCTTAATATAGTAATTTATAAGATAATTAGATAATTATCTTATAAATATCTATAAGCTATTTATCAATTATAGCTTTTAAGATAATTTTATTAAGATTTAATATAATAAACTAATAGCTTTAATTATAAGGGTTATAAATGAATGTTACTATATTTATCTTATATCTCTCTTCTCATAAATAGCTATATAGATTTTAAGGGGATTTTAAATCTATTATAAAGAATATAAAAGAGTAATAAGTTATAAAATGCCTAGTTCTTATAGGTATTCTATTTTATCCTATCTTTAAGAAGTTTAAAAAGATCTTAACTCTATAATTTTAATAGTTATTTTTAGCTAAATATATTAAGCCTTAGCCTTAATAAGGCTCTTTTCATATAAATTGTTACTATAGGTCTTTTACTACTATAGAACTAAACATTAGAATTAGGGGTATAATTGTTTGTAATAATAGGTAATTTCATTATTATTTTAACTAATTATAAGTTAGCATTAGTATAAATACTATTATTAAGTAAAGTGTATAGTTAAATCTATATACAGTATAAAGAGTTTAAATTATATTCTAAGTATAGAGTAAAAGTAATTAAATATTATAATTATAATAAGATTGGATATTATCTATATAGTAAGTTAATTCTTCTATTTGAATTGAAATCTTTTAGATAATTATTATATAGAAATTAAATAAATAATATAATATTTAAATAAGATAAAAGACTTCTACTTCCGATTTAACTATAAAACTAATAATCTATTCAATAGTTTTATAATCACTGTAAATATTAGTGTCCTAGATAAGAGTAATAATTAAAAGAACTTTTAAATATATATTATATACTTCTACTTCCGATTTAACTATAAAACTAATAATCTATTCAATAGTTTTATAATCACTGTAAATATTAGTGTCCTAGATAAGAGTAATAATTAAAAGAACTTTTAAATATATATTATAAATCTCTTTAGAAGTCTAATAGTATAATAAGTTAAGAATTAAAATACTATTATTACTTTGATAATTAAAATAGAATTTATAATACTATTTTAAGGTACTTAAGAAGTTATTTTTACTAACTATTTTATTACTATACTCTAAATAGATCTTATAATAAATATGTTTACTACAAATAGGATATATAAGTCTTATCTTATTATTTCAATCTGATATAAGAACTAATAAATAATATATCTTATTGATATTGAAATAATATAATTATATATAAAACTATTATATATCAATATTTATAACTATTAGTTATAATAAGAAGTTTAGGAAATATATCTTAAAATTAAATATATATTTTTAAGAGACTTTATGGCTAATAGTTTCAGAAAGTCTCTATAGAGTTACTAATTTAAGATCTTTATTATTTAAATTAATATAATAAACTAATTGAATTACTTAAAATTATAATAAGAAGAAGTACTTTGTAAAAAGCCTCTAATATTTAAAGAATCTAATAAGAATTTCAATTACTAATTAGAATTTATAAATCTTAAGTTATAATAATAATTATTTTAAATAAAAAGCTTAGAAATACGAGAAGTACTTTCTAATCAATAAGAAATATCTTAATAGCTTATAAAAAGTATTATTCTTCTTATTATAAAAGTAGAAGTTTAATAAAAGTAATAGAATAATAAAAGAAACTTCTTATTAGATATAAATAGAAAGTTTAATTAGTATTATTTAAAAAAGTTAGTTTATAGGTAGAACCCTTAAAACTAAAAAGATATATTAGGAATAATATACTTAAGAAGTAGAATTTATACTAATTAAACCTTAAGTATTAGTATTATTTCTATAACCTTTACCTTACCTAAACTACTTGAAATAAAGCTTTATATAGTATATATAGCTTCATTTAGTTATATATAATATATATTAGATTTTACCCGCTAATTATATATAATAGGCCTCGTGTTACTTAAACTACTTAGAATAGAATCTCATATAACATATATAGCTATATTTGATTATATATAATATATACTAGATTTTACTTTTTAATTATATATAATAGTTAAGAGTCTTATAATACTAGAAAGCTATTAGATTAGAAAGTATATTACATAATAATATAATAAATCTTAAATATTAAAATATCTATTAAAATACTTTTTATTCAATCCTTAAGAAAACTAATAAGTAGTTAATTTAATATATTACTTTTTAAATAGAGAATAAATTATAACTTATAAACTTATTCTAACTTTAAAATAGAGTTTTACATATTTAGCCCCCCGCTTAGTAGGTAGTCTTATATAACGCTTAGTAAATAATCTCTATAATAGGAAAATACCTAGTTATATACTATAGTTTATATGTGTCTCTATAAGTAAATATAGTTAAAAAGACTTAGTAGTATAACTACTAGTTTAGACTTAGCCCTAACCTAGAAATATATAAAGGTTAATAAATAATAGAATAATAACTAGATATATAAACTTACTAGTATAAGCCCCGTGATAGTCTATATAGAAAGTTATAGCTTAATATATTAGTAGTAACTTTAAAGTATTAAACTTACTATAGTAGTATATATAACGTTAACTCACACTAGCTAGGTATTAATAATACTACTGGCATACCTTAATAATACCGGCTATAGACATAAAAGAGAGCAACAGACTAAGACCAACTAACCGTCCTTTAAAGTATAAGTTAATAACTATCTGTAACAACACCATTAATAATAACGATAATAAGAATAAACTACCTCTAGCTACTATTACTATATTTAACCCCTATAACCTCAATATAAATATCAACCTTATAAAAATCGTCGACAACTATAAGAACTATAACTATTTTTACAAAAGCCTAAAAAGGCTAGTTTTATATAAAGGCGACTTTACTATCCTTCTTAGCTTTCTTAAAATAACTATAGTTATATTTAGCTTTAATATATTATTAGAAGATAAAGTTATTAGTAGAGCTAAAAAAATAAAATTAAAGTAATAAAGAAGAATCTAGTGCCTAAAAATAAGGTGTTTAAAGATAATTCTGAATATTTTGAATATATCTTAGAAGTAGCCTATTAGGTATCCGAAAAAATATATATATTGAAGTCTGCTTGTCGTAGAAGTTATTATTAGCTAATAGTAGGGAAAATATGACTAACGGTTAAATATATCGCGATTTAAAAACCTGAAGTAACTGTAGCTATAGCCGTTAGTATAGGGTAGGTTAAGATATAAGTCCTAGCCGGGAGCTAAATATTCTCTATATGAAGTCAAAGACTTTAACTTTAAAATAACTATCTATTAAAATTTCATTTTAGACTTTTCTTAAGAGTTATTTTTAAATGACTTTCTAAAGATTAAATAATATCAATTTAGTTACTTTTACTCTATATTTAGAATAATATCTAAATTCTATACCTTATAAATAGATTTAACTATAAATTTTGCTTAATAACAGTACTTATATTCATATATAAGAATATAGCTAAAGGCTTTAATTAAGAAAGGTTTAGATATATAGGTAGGGTCTATATTACTATATAGACTATTACTTAAAGGACTCAAGTTGTAATCTTTTAGCTAAAAACTCTTTTTAGTATTTTAATAGTTATAGCTAGCTAATTACTAGGTATATTATATAGTCGTAGTGATATATTGTTATAACTATCTCTCTTTCTAAAAGCCTTAGTCTTTAAAGCTATAATTATATACTTCCTAATATCTATTATAAAACCTATATGTTATTACTAACTATTTATTATATAAAATACTTCTGTAATACTAGTAATTATTTTACTATAATACTATTATTTATTTAAGTGATTTTTATAGTTTAAATAATAGAACTAATTCTTATTATTATTATTATTATATTCCTATTTATACTTTTTATTATTTATAAATATATTTATTATTATCCTAGCAATATATCAACACTTTTAAACTTGATAATATTATTCTAATAGGAATAGTTTTTCAAATTCTATTACAATTTCGTATATCATTTCGCTATATATTTAATAAGTGTTATCTTTTTCTCCTATATATATCTTATTATCTTCTATATTTTTATTTATACCATTTTTATCTTTCTATTATCTTTTTATATTATCTCACTAGTTATTCCTAACTTATTACTTTTTTCTTCTTTTTCTTCTTCTTCTTCATTATTAATATACTATATATTCTATAAAAATATCCTATATTACTATTATTACTACTATCCTTTAGGTATTTATCTTTAATAATAAAAAAGCTATTAATAAGAATATCTTCTATTTAAATCCTAATACTTATTCACCTTACTTTAGTTATCTATTCTTACTTTACTTTAATATAGAAAGACTACTAGTAATAGTAGCTAGAGGTAGTCTGCGTTCTTATTGTTATTATTGTTGTCGTTAGTAGTAGTATTGTTACAGGTTTGCCCCTTTTGGATATATGATAATTACTCTCTTGTTAATATGCCTGTTGAGAGATAGCTGTTAACTTGAATATATTAAAGAAGATAGCTATTGACTTGTATTTATTATATATAATTAGGAGGCAAAATCTAGTATGTCTTATGTATAATTAAATGTAGCTATATACATTACATAAAGCTCTATTTCAAGTAGTTTAAATAAGGCGAAGCCTATAGAGATAGTATTAATACTTAAGGTTTAGTTAGTATAAATTCTACTTCTTAAGTATATTATTCCTAATATATCTTTCTAGCTTTAAAGGCTTTACTTATAGGCTAGCCTTTTTAAATAATACTAATTAAACCTTCTATTTATATCTTATAAGAAGTTCTTCTTATTATCTTATTATTTTTATTAAACTTCTATTCTTATAGTAAGAAGAATAATACTATTTATAAATTATTTAAATATTTCTTATTAGGTAGAAAGTACTTCTAATACTCCTAAGTTTTTTATTTAATTTTATTATTACCATAATTTAAGATCTATAGATCCTAACTAGCTATTAAAAGTTCTATTAGAATTTTTAAATATTAGAAGTCTTTCTTAAAGTTCTTCTTCTTATTATAATTTTAAATAGTTTAATTAGTCTATTATATTAATCTAAATAATAAAAATATTAAA
>QAPF01000984.1:0-15370 GCA_004367935.1 Colletotrichum sidae | reverse complement strand
TATCTATATCTAGGTTATAATATATATATATATATATATATATATTATACTATAGGGATAAATCTATATAATAATCTCTTTATTCTTATTAGTTTAAATAAGTAGGTCGACTACTTAGTTACTTACTACTATAGCTCTAGCTATTTTGATACTATATTTAACCTGATAATTATTCTTCAATATCTTTTATAGTAGAACTAAAATCTCCTCAAAATCTATATAGTAGCTAATAAAAAAGTACTATAGAATAAATATGGAAATATCTAGTTATAACTATTATAATTAAGGCTATTACTTTATTAGAATAGGTTTTATAGAATAATTATAAGCATTTTTAATATTTTATTTAATATATTTTATATGTAACTATAATAGATATTTTATAAGGATATCTAGAGAATTAGTAAGTTTATAACATTATAATAAATAATATTAAAGTTAAGAGTATTATGAAATAATTATTTATTATTTCTATATTTGAATATTTTTAAAGTATTTATTTATATATTTCATAATATATAAGATTGACTGATATTACTTATTAATATTATAATAAATATTAGATAAATATTTAATATGTAACTATTTAGTTAAGTATGACTATTATATATCTTAGAGATCTAAGAAAAAAGATATTGAATAGTTAATTATAATATTTAGAATTTTAAAAAAGAAGAATACTTATAAGAGATAATGTAAGAGAGGAAGATATATATTAATGAAGTAAAATAGATATTACTATTTACCCAATAGGTATAATAACTCTTATTTCAAAATCTACTTTTTATAAGATGTTAAGAAAGAATACTATTTTATATATGAATAGATATTTATAATAATAACTTATCGTATTTATTTTCTATTTCTTACTATTTCTATCTTTTATCAATAGTATATTTATATAGCTATAATTAAAATAAATTAGTAGTCTATTATCTATTAGCTAAGCATGTTATTTCTACTTATATTATTAAGTATAATTAGTCTACTTTAAGGAAACTTTCAAAATTTAGATTAGATAACATATATAGTATTCTTTTAGAAAGATACTTCTATTTAATCATTATGATGTTTCTAATAAGTATATATACTGATAAAATTCAAAGGTTTAGAAATATACTTATAATTCAAGTATTATACAATTAAACTAATTATAAATATTCTTTTAACTTATTGTTTTAGATTATATCTTCTTCTTTAGACTTTCTTAATAATTCTAGAAAGACATAGAAAAATTAGAATATAGTAGCTTATATTAATAAATATAAAAAGGTATTCTAATATATTAAAATAAAGATATTTATAAGTATATATTGAAAAGGCATATTTTGATAGTAAGAAGAATCGATCATACGTCCTAATATATATATAAATATGAATAATATATATTCTTATTTTTATATATATCTATAGAAAGAATCACACTTCTATTTTAAAAATTTATAATATATTTATTAGAATATCTTCTAAGACTAAAAAGAAATATTTTTTAATATATTAGAGAGAAGAATATTATAATGACTTAAGAATTACCTTATAAATAGAAAGACATATTTCTCTATAAGTAAGGAAATTATAATGAAGAAATTAATAGAAATATTCAATAAGAATATATTAATTTAATAAATAGAAGAAAATGTCAAATATAATTAGAAGTATTATTACTATTACAAATAAGAGATTAAGAGGAATTCAAAAGATATTAGATAATTCTTAAAAATTAGAAAGTTTATATTTATTATAAAATAATAGCTTTTTATATTAGATAGCTTAAGAATAGAAGTAATTCTAATTTAAATGATATTATTAATATTAAATATTGGGAATATATTAGTACTAAGCCTCTAACTACTTAAAATTAATATTTAAATAATTATTCTTATATATAGTCTTATTAGAAGGAATAATTCTAATGAGAAGGAATAATAGCTAGAATTATAGAGATTCCTAAAGTTTTATATATATCTTAGGAGAAATTACTAGATATTCCTAAAGTAATAAATTATCTTTAATTAATATTATAAGAAGTTAAAATATTATTTAATAAGATATATTAACTAAGTAATAAATATATAAATAAAGATTATAATACTTTTTTAAAAATAAGATATAGATATCTCTTATTAAATATACTAGTTATAATATTAGATAGAATTCCTAAGAAGAATATTTAATTTAATTACTTTTGCTCTATATTTAGAATAGTATCTAAGCTCTTTACCCTATATATAAATTTAACTATATATTTTACCTAATAATAGTACTTATATTAATACTAACTTATAATTAGTTAAAATAGTAATAAACATTATCTATTAATATAAGTAATTATACTTCTAGTTCTAATATTGAATTCTATAGTAACAAAAGACCTTATAGTAATGATTTATATAAGGCGAGCTTTATTAAAACTAAGGTTTAATATATATAGTCAAAAGTAATTATAAAGATTGTAAGGCGGAAAACTTTATAAACTTCTTAAAAATAGAATAAAATAGAGTATTTCGAAGAACTAGGTATTCTATAATTTATTATTCTTCTATATCTTTTATAATAAGCTCAGGATCTTTTTGAGATCTATATAACTACTTATATAAAAGGTATTATAATATAACTGTAGAAATATTTAGTTATATTTATTATAATTAAAACTATTATTGTATTAGAATAAGCCTTCATAAAACTATTTTAAATATTATAATTAATAAATAGTCTATAGATGTTAAAACAAATATCAAATAGTTTACTTATATTTTATTATGATAAGTTAGTAATATTAAGGCTAAGTATTAATTAGATAATACCTTAATATTAATATATTATAATAATATTAATTATTAGATATTTGAAAATATTATAATATATAGTTATAGAAGTTTTGAAAGCCATTAAATTATATTAGAAGTATTGATATTTATATAAGTATTATTTATATATAAAATATATTTAATTCATATATCAAGATTATTTAATAATGGAAATAAGCTAAGTCTTATTATGTTTATATAGAGATTATAAGTTAGCTTATATTAGTAGTATAGAATATTTATATTAATAGTAGAAAGTCTCATCTTAGGAATAAGTAAGATTTAATAAGAATATTAAGATTATAGATATTTCAATAATGAATATTTAAATAGAATACTTATAATTAGTAGTAATTAAACGTCTTAAGATTTCTAAATTATATATTAATGATTATAAAGGTTTAAAAGTATAGAAATATAGAGTTATTATAAAAGGAGTTATTAATTATTTATTATCTATAAAAAGATTAAGATAAGATAGATATACTAGCTACTAAATTATAAGGAGTTTAGCTTTAGATTAACAAGAAGCTAGTTATAGTAATTAGTAAGAAGATAGGAAGGCTGAAGTTATACTTTAGGAGGCAATATATCTACTAATAGTCGCAATAGAAAGAAAGCTATTAGCCCTCTTAAAGAATATTTAATAACATATTAATTAGATAAATACATATATATTATACAATATTAATTATACTAATTTAAGATAACTTCTTAATTATCAGAATAACTATCACATTGAGGAATATACTCAAGGTCCCTATAACTACTAGTAAGTATTACAAAAAAAGAAAACCATAAATATTAAGATATTTACTACAAATTATAAATATATTAATATCATTAAAATATTTAAAGTAATAGTAATTAGGATTAATATATTTAGATATATTTATTGAAATCTTTATGATTTATAAGGAATAATTAATAACAGGATATATATAACTATATATCAAATATATAATATAATTTCTATCTTCTATAATATTAGTGATAAAATAAAACCAACTATTAAGAAATTATATAAATAGCTTATAGAGATCATTAGAAATTGATAAGAATAGTTTAGTTACCTTTACTCTATATTTAGAATAGTATCTAAGCTTTTTACCCTATATATAGACTTAACTATAAATCTTACTTAATAATAGTATTTATATCAATACTAACTTATAACTAGTGAAAATACTAGTAAAATTACTTATTATCATAAATAATTATACCCCTAGTTCTAATATTTATTTCTATAGTAGTAGAGAATTTATAATAATAATCTATATAGAGAAAGTCTTATTAAAACTAAGGCTTAATATATATAGCTAAAAGTAACTACTAAAATTATAGGATTGAGAATCTTTTTAACCCTCTTAAAAATAGAATAAAATAGAATACCTATAAAAGCTAAATATCTAATAACCCATTACTCTTCTATATCTTCTATTTTTTCTATAATAAATTTAAAATCATTTTACAAAATCTATATAGCTACTTATAAGAAGAAAAATATAAGATAAGTATAATAATATTTACTTATAACTCCTATAATTAAAACTATTAGTTTATTAGATTAAGTTTCAAGAAAAATATCTTAAAGATTATAATCAATAAATAATTTATAAATATTAAAAAGATGTTTATCTAATTATTCTATAAGTTACTATATTAAGCTAAAAGATTTCAAAACTAAGTATTAATTAGGTAATATTCTAACATTAATTATTAAAAAGGAGGCTTATAGTTATATATATTATATACTATAAGTATTTATATTATATACTAGTTTAAGCTAGCCTAAAAACTTATCCCCTTACCTTAGTACTATAAAACTCCTCTTCTCTAAATATTACTCATAAGATTACTATTACTTCAGTTCTCACCTTCTTACCTAGAAGTTATACAAATTATAAGCCTAGGCTGTTTTTCAATTTACTACCTATAAATAAAGTAATATTTCTTTTTATTTTCAAAATACCCCTATCTAAATAATAAATCAATATTCCTAAACTAAACAGTCCATCTCCTACTTTCTAATCAATTTTTCAATAACCTAAAAAATAATAATATATATAACTATATACTTCATAACCTTCAAATCCTATTATAACTAATTATTCTGACTATAAAATAATTATATTATTTATCTTAAAGTTAAAAAGTAAGTCTAATTAGTCCTTATAATATATACTAATTAATATAATACTTGAAGTAAACTAAGTAAAGAAGTATATTAACTCTAATATAACTAAACCTACTACTAATATACAAATATATAATATAAAACAATAACTATAATATAATATATAACTTACTTATTTTATTATATAATATATTGATTAACAAACTATTTAATACTAATTAGACTAATAATAATAACTCCTATATACTTATAAAAATACTAGAGAAGTATATCCCTAAGGTTTCTAAAAACATTATTAATACTTTCATTAATAAATTTACTAAAAATAATACCTATAACTATAAGATTCTTCATAATACCTTTAAATACATTTAGTATTTATATACTTATATTATAAACTTCTATAACCAGAATACTAATCATTTCTAAGCCATCATACTCTTTAACTACTTTAAATTCAAATTGTCTAATATTTATAAATACTATACTAATAATAATAAAAAACCAAGATAAACTAATATTATCAAAACTATCTACACCTCTACTTAAAATAAAAAATAAAGAATAAGTCTTACTTCATACTACAAAATAATTACTACTAATAGTAATAATTTATTAAGTAATACTTTAAATAATACTCCTAGTAAAAAGAAAAATAGTTAATACTCTTATTATAAATAGAATCACCTAACTTTAAAATATTAGATTACTTATTTAGATCTTATTCCTATATATTATAAATATTATGAATGACTTATAACTCATACTATAAAATATATATATAATAAGAATTATACTAATATAATAACCTTAATATCAACTTTATCTATTTTTATTAAAAAATCTATAGGTATTATTAGAAGTCTAGCTATTATTAATCTTATTACTTAGAAGCTATTAATAATACTCAAAATAGATAGTATTATAGTTAATAATAAAGCTATCATAAGCTTAGATATTATAATTAACTCAAATTACTCTAGCTCAATCTTTAATAACCTTACTGTCTTTATATTATATAATATTTATAATAACCTCTAACCTTTTACTATTATTAATAGTAAATTAGTAAGATTAAAAAAGATAAATACTATCTTCTTTCAAATAGAAAATCCTACTAACTCTTCTAAAACTATTAACTAGACTATTAAAAATATTAAATATAGCTCTCTTAGCCCTATTAACTTACTTAGTCCAAATAGACTTCAAAAAAAACTATATTAAATATAATTACTATACTATAAACCTTATTAATATTCAATCTTATTAAAATATTACTAAAATCTACTAAATAAATAATATCTATATTATTAAAATATCTAATAATATTACTATTCCTATTAATATTGCTCTTATTTTAATTAGAATTAAAATAAAAATATATCCTATACTTACAATAATATATTAATACCTTATCTATACCTATTTATTATAAATTATTAAAACTTATTACTATATTAGTATATAGTCTACTTAAAAAGGAATTAATTCCTTCTACTATAAAATATACTATTTTACTAAATCTATAGGAATTATTAATTATAATACCCCTCTCCCCCTTATTCAAATAAATAAAGAAATTTATCTCAACCTTATTAAGATTAAGTTATTATTAATAATAAATAAGAAATATACCCTTTATTTTCTTAATTACTATAATAATTACTACCAACTTATTTTATTTAATATCTACTATTATAATATTATATTTAAAACTATTAAGAAGTTTAATAATACTTTTACTAATATAACTATAGTAACTATAAAGTTATAGATTTATAATAATATATTAAAGCTTAAGAAAATACTTAGAAACCCCTATTTTATAAATACTTAACTTAATCTAACGACTACCTAGATATGATTAATAAATAAAACAATCAAATATACTAACTAGACTATTATTAAAATAATTTATACTATACTTATTAATAATAGTCTATTAGAAAAGCTCTAAAATTATACTCTTAATACTACTATTTAGATCCTTAACTTCCTATTATAAATTAATAAGAAGAAACCAAGCCTTTATAAGATTATAATAGGAGAATTAAACCTAGCTAAAAATTATAAGCCTCTATATATGAAATATATTTAGATATTTAGATATATTACCTATATTTATAAAAAAAGAGGCAAATACTTTCCCTATACTATTAAAATTGAAATATAAGTTATAAAAAACTTTCTTATTAATTATAACTCTTTATATAACTATATCTATTAAATTTATATCCTTAATATAAAGAAAATTCTTTATTATTATAATACTCACTTATATAAAAATTATAATAAAACTATTTTATACCTTCTTAATAATTATATTAAACTTAATAATATTAATTATAATATTCTAATTAGATCTTAGATTAAAATACTACTACTATAGAAAACTCTTTACTAAAAGAAAAATAAGTTACTTTAGAAATATATTAAACTAATAATACTTATACTATAGAATATATAGTTCTACTATTAGAAAGCCTATTTCCTTCTATTACTACTATTTAATTAAAACCTATTAATATTATAAATAATAGAAAAGATAATAGCTTTATAAATACTATTTAAAAATTAGAATTAGATTATCTAAATCCTAATATTAATCTACTAATAATAAAGCTAGTTAATATTCCTATTACTGCTACTTTAAGTTATCCTTATTATACTATTATAATAAAACTATTAAGCTATTATTATAAAACCTATAGTTTTTATCTTTATAATAAGAAGAAAGCTTATCTTACTACTAATATTCATATTAATCTAAATATTTTAATTACTATTACTCTTCTTACTACTATAATATTATTAAAGATTCTTCTTTTACATTATTCTATACCTTATATTATTAAAGAAATAAATAAGAGTTCTTTCTAATTCCCTTACTAGAAATCTATATATAATACTAAAATTAACTAGATAATTACTAAACAAACCTTCTATATTATTAATAAGCTTTTTAATACTAAAATCCTTCTAAAGATATAAATTTTTAATATTAAGACTAATACTTTAAATAATGTTATAAGATTTAAAGTTTAATAAGTTATTTATAATAATTATAAGAAAAATAATTAGTTATCTTAAGAAATCTATACTACTATAGTAATTACTACTACTATATACTTCTTCTTTATTATTATTATACTCTACTATTTCTTATCTAAAATATATAATTTTAATACTACTTTTCTTACTATTCTAATACTTTAAGATATTTAAATTTATATTTATTAACTTATAAATTACTCTAATAATATAAATAGAGTTTAATTATTCTATAAAACCCTATATAACTTCTATAAAAGCCCCCTTTAATAGTTCTAGCTTATTATAGTTAAAATAAAGAGGATTAGCTTTATACTTATTAAGGGGGAGACTTACTCTTTTATTAATAAGATTATTAATACTTATATTCTTATATGTATAGATAATAATACTATAGCTACTCCTATACTTAAGATTATAAAGAAGGTTTATAAGATATTTAAATTTATATACCTTCTTAAAGATCTTAGTATTACTACTTAGTTTTTAGAATTTCAAATCTACTATAATACTTTAAAAATCTTCTTATTTTAATATAAATATATTAACTCTATTCTATACTATTTTAACTATTATAAACTTTATACTATTAAAACCTTTCTCTCTCTTAATAAAAGCTTTCTAATTATATAATTAAAATATAAATATAATAATTAATCTTACTAGTTCTATATAGAATAAATTAGTTATCTTAACTAGTTAACTACTAATACTTAATTAAATATTACTCATACTATAAGCAAACTATGCTAAGTAGATACTAGCTTTTCTCTTATTTATTGCTATACTATTAAATAGCTCTTTTAATATTTTATTAGTAGTACTAACTGTAATATTATATTTAGGAGAAAAAATCTTATAATAGATCTAAGTCTCTATACTATAGTAGATACTACTTTTACTAATAATAAATTATTATATATATCTACTAATAGTTATATTATCTATTTTACTAAATTACTTATCACTTAGAAGTCTAAAAAACAAATAATTATTATTCTAAGCTCTATAGAAATAGAGTTTATTAACCTTATACCTATTAGCATATCCCTTAAGTAGATTTAACAATATATTAAGTAACTACTAGATCAATAAATTACTATACTTATAATCCTCTTTACTAATAATACTAATATTCTAATAAATATTATAAACCCTCTAAATAAAGCATATATATAGAATATTAATATTTAGTATAAATAAATTATTTAAGAAGTTAATAATAATAATATAATTACTCTATACCTTATGAAAAATACCAATATAACTACTAATAATCTCACTAAAACTCTAAATACTATTAAATATAAGGATTTTATTAGACTATAAAGAATAGTAGATAGTTTAAATTCAAGATTACCTCTAAAGGGATTACTAGTAACTAGATTAATTAGTATTTAATTAAATAGCTTCAATACTATTAATCCTAAAAATATTCTACTTTTAAAAACTCTTTAGATTTAGAGTTTTTAGTTTAAAATAAGTATTTTAGAAGCTTTAGGCTAATTTTATATATTTAGCTAGCTATAGGATTAGCTTAGCCTGAAGGGGAGTATTAAGAGATAGACCTATAGCTATATATATTACATATTATAAGTACTTATATTATATATTAATTTAAACTAACTTAGAAGCTTATCCCCTCACCTTAGTACTATAAATCTCTCCTTCTCTAGATATTACTAATAGGATTACTATTACTTTAGTTCTCAACTTCTTACCTAGTGGTTATATATTAATATACTATTATAATTCTAATTATTAAATATTTTTACATATTATAATAATATAATTATAAGGGTTTTAAAAGTCATTAAATTATATTGAAAATATTTATATCTATATAAATATTAAGAGGGGCTGATGGCTTGCTTTGTACTATAATTATTAGTAAACATATTATCTCCTAAAGTATAACTTCAGTCCTCTCATCTTTCTACTAACTATTATAGCTAGCTCCTAGTTAATTTAAAATTAAGCCTTTTATAGCTATAGCTAGTATACCTATCCTATATTAATCTTTTTAATAATAAATAACTAATAATTCTTTCTATACTAACTTTATACCCTTATATCCTTATATCTTTATAGCTATATATGATTCGAATATCTCGAGATATTTAATCATTACTAACTATAAGTACTCTAGCTGGATATCTCTACACCTATTCTATAGTACTCTTTTTACAAGTAGCTATATGGATTTCAAAGAGATTTCGGTTCTATTATAAAGAATATAGAAGAATAATAGATTATAGAATACCTAGCTCTTAGTATTCTATTTTATTCTATTTTTAAGAAGTTTATAAAAGTTCTTAACCCTATAATCTTAATAGTTACTTTCAGCTATATATATTAAACCTTAATTTTTAATAAAGTTGTTTCTATATAGATTATTACTATAAGATCTTCTATTATTATAAGATTAAATATTAGAACTAGAAGTATAATTATCTATAGTAATAAGTAATTTTATTACTATTTTAACTAGTTATAAGCTAGTATTAGTATAAATACTATTATTAGGTAAAGTTTATAGTTAAATCTATATATAGAATATAGAACTTAGATATTATTCTAAGTATAGAGTAAAAGTAATCAAATCTATATAAATATTATTTATATATTAGTTATACTTCATTAATATATTAAAACTATTTACTAATAAGAGTAAGTTAAATCCTATTATATTTATATAGAAATTATGAATTAGTTAATNATATTTATATAGAAATTATGAATTAGTTAATATTAGTAATAGAAAACTTTTATATCAATAATATAAAGTCTTATCTTGAAGGGGAAGTAAAGCTTAGTCTAAAAGATATTAAGATTATAGACCTTAAAGTTATAATAAATATTTAAATAGAATACTTATAATTAGTAGTAATTGAATATCTAGCGATATTTAAATTATATATTAATAATTATAAAGATGTGAAGGCGTAAAAGTATTATTAGAAACAATACGCTTAAGAAATAGAGTTTATACTAGCCAAACCTTAGGTACTAGTACCATCTCTATAAGTCTCGCCTTATTTAAACTACTTAAAATAAAGCTTTATATAATATATATAGCTATATTTAGTTATGTATAATATATATTAGATTTTACCTCTTAATTATATATAATAATTAAGAGTCTTATAATACTAAAAAGCTACTAGGTTTAAAAAATATATTATAATAATATAATATATTTTCAATATTAAGATATCTACTAAAATACCTTTTTTAGTTTTTAAAAGAACTAATTAATAACTTATTTTTATAATACTTTTTAAAGAGAAGTTAAAGTTTATAACTTATAAGACTACTTTAATTTTAAAGTAACTACCTATTAAATCTTCTTTTTAAAATTTCTTTAAGAATTACTCTTAAAGGGCTTTCTTAAAGTTAAGAAATATTAATAAATTTTTGAAATATCTAATTTAAATGCTTTTAAAAGCTTTATTCCTATAAGGGTAGATTATAAAGAAAATTAATAATTATTAATATATACTACCAAAGAAGTTTATATAAGAGATATTTTAAACTTTATAGAGAAAAATCTAGAAGTTTATATAACTTTCTATACTCTTTATATTTTAAAAACTGAAGAATATTAATATAAGTAGTTAAACGAAGTATATATAATAATTTAAATTTTAAAATATATAGATAAGATACTTTAGTATTAATACTACTATATAGAAAGAAATATAGTAATATAAATTATTAATTTCTGTAATTACTTTAATATTAATAATAACTTATACTTCTAAAATATAATTACAATTTATTATAAGATATTTTAGTCTTTTAGACTTAAGTGCCTTATTATAAAAATAACAATTGAAATATAGTTCTAAAAATAATAATATATAAGGCTTAAGTCGTTAACTATACTCCTTCTATTATTAAAGTATTTTAAATTTATAATCTTATAATTTTATTAGCCTTCTTGCTAATTGAGTTTTATATACAGGATTATATATTTATAATTTCAAGTTATTTAGATTTTATATTTCTAAATAAAGTTATTTTAGCTATTATTAAAGTAATTCAATTTCTTTCTAAAGTTTTCTTAGATAATAAAAGTAATTATAGTACTTTTGATATTGTAATAGAAACTCTAGCTATTACTTTAAATATTTAAGATAATAACAGATATTTTGAAGGTATAGATGAATTCCTATACTTTTTAAAATATAATTTAAATTATATTTTAATATATTACTACTATATATATCCTTAGTTAACTTATAAAAGTTGGATATTAAATATTTTATTATAAAGAGAATTAAATAACTATTAGCTTTAGATTTAAATTTCTTAAGGAAAGTTCAGACTTTTAAATAGTAATAACTATATACTTAGCTTCCTAGCTAAAGTATCCATAATACTACATAGTAAATATATTATTAAAAGGGACCTTAATAATACTTTCTTTAAGATTCCTTTATTTTTAATTTAAATATTTTAATTTATATTTTCTAAGATGTAAAATATTCTATAACTTTTAAAGGGGTTCTTATAAGAGATTATATTAAATATAATATAAAGCTTATACTTATTAAGAGCTCTAGAAATACTAAGATCTTTATTATAATTAATAAAAGTAAAGAGGTTAAATTATACTTATATAATATTACTCTCTATATTATTCTAATTATAAACCTTATCTCTTTTAAATAGTTATAAAAATAAACTATTAATAAAATACTTAGTTAAACTACCTATTTGAATTATAGAAAAGCAATTGCTCTGAAATTATAGCTATTAATATTTAAGGTAATTATTAGGTCTTTAAATACTATATATCTCGCGAGAAATTACCTATTTAAGTAATATAATTAGTATAATATAAGCTTTCTCTTGGATATTACTTCTATTAGTAGTATATTATAGATACTATTTAAAAATTCCTAAAAAGTAATAAATAGTTCTAATACTAGTAATTAGAATTTCTTAGTAGAAAGCTTCTTAATTATTTTATTTCTACTCTGCGAAATATTTATATTACTAATAGCCCCTTAAAATATAATACGTAATTACTTATTTAGGAAGTATATAAGACTTATAATATTAATAAGGTAAGATCTAAAATCTACTATATAGAATATATAAATACTTTATATACTACCCCTAGAGAGTATATTACTTTTAACTTCTATTCCTATTACTAGAACTATAATAACTATACCTTAATTCTAATATTTATAAATAGAATAACTAACTACTCTTTAGACTTTTATCTTATTAACTATATTAGAGCTATTATTATAAGACTATTTCAAAGTTTTATTATACTCCTTAATTATTAATATAATATTAATATTAAAGTCTTTAAATAAAATATTAAAGTCTTTGAATATAAGAGTCTAAAATATAATCTAACTTCTTAAAGTATATATTTTAAACTATCTATTCTATATATTCAAAATTAAAATAGAAGTACTAAATATATTAGAGTAATGATTGAGGTATATATAAAAGCTATAAGATATAAGAGTAAACTATCTTATATATTCTAACATAAAGCTTTTTAAATAGTAATATTTCTTTATAACTAAATACTAATATACTTCTTAAACTAATTATAGTTATATTAAAAATCTTTCATCTATTTAAAGTTATATACCTCTTCGGACTTTTTAAAAGAAGCTATACCTAGTAGTTAGCCCTTACTTTATTTACCCTATAAATACTACTAGTTCTAAAGAACTATTTAAATAGAAGAAACCTTAAGTAGTAATAATATAGTTAGGTAATAAAATAGCCAATAAACAGAAAGTATATATATATTTATATTTATTATAATTTAATACTACTAGTTCTAAAGAACTATTTAAATAGAAGAAACCTTAAGTAGTAATAATATAGTTAGGTAATAAAATAGCCAATAAACAGAAAGTATATATATATTTATATTTATTATAATTACTTTTTAGGAGATTATAATTAGTTATATAATATTAATACTAGCTAGCTAGTAATAATTATTACTAGCTATTAATAGTTACTAGTTATTGATAGCTATTAGTAAGAACTAATAGCTAGTAGTAGTTAAGATATTTAGTTTATATAATTAGAAGGTATATAGTTACTAATTATAGTTACCTACTATAGGATTCGAACTTATTATTCTTACTATAAAATAGTAAAAGCTAGCTAGACGTTAAACTACTATATCAAATAGGTACTTCTTAAATTGATAAAGATTATACTAGAACTTTATAAATCTACTTAAAGAAATAATACTACAAAGTTAGATTTAGCCTACTTCTATACCTATAGTTATAAATACTTTATTCTTACTATAGACGTAAAGTTTAAATATAACTATTTAATACGCCTTAAGAAGCATGTTGTTACTAGGTTTTTGATTAGCAATATTTCAACTAACTAATATTAAATATAAAACTTACTTTAAAATAAAATTATCATAGTTTATAATATCTCTTTTAATAAAACCCTTTTTTATAATAAGGATTTAGCCTTTCTATAAGACAACTTTGAATAATTTAGTTCTAATACAATCTCTCGCTCATTATAAAAGTGAATAACTATAATAAAGCTACTTAAAGTTAGTTTAATTACTTACTTAAGCTTTAGCGAAAAGTCTAATAAAGTAATTTATATTAAAATAAGAAGTAGTTATGGTAATTTAAAATCTTGTATCTATATAGTAATTACCTTAAAGGTTTATAAAATACTATTTAAAACTATAAAATTTATATTAATAACCCTTTTAGAGTTACTTATTATATTCTCCTATATTCTTATTTATATAAATAAGGCTATAAGAAGAACTAACAACTCGCTTTCTATTACGACTATTAGTAGACATATTACCCCCTAAAGTATAGTTTTAGCCTTCCTACCCCCCTACTGACTATTACAACTAGCCCTTAGTTAATCTAAAGTTAAACCCCTTATAGCTATAATTCGTATACCTACCTTATATTAACCTTTTTAATAATAAATAACTAATACCTCTTTCTATAATAACCTTATACCCTTACGCCTTTATAATTATTAATATATAATTTAAATATCTTAAGATATTTAATTACTACTAATTAGAAGTATTTTATTTCAATATTTATTATAACTTTAATATCTATAACCTTAATACTCCTATTATAAACTAAACCCTACCTATCCTTAAGAAAAGACTTTATACTACCAATATAAAAGTTCTCTATTATTAATATAGACTAATTTATAATCTTTATATAAATATAATAAGATTCAGCTTATTCTTATTAGTAAATAATCTTAATCTATTAAATATAGTTAATATATAAATAGTATTTATATAGATATAAATACTTCTAATATAACTAGATAGGTTCTAAAACCTCTATAATTATATTATTAGAATATTCTA
>QAPF01000983.1:0-15602 GCA_004367935.1 Colletotrichum sidae | reverse complement strand
TTATAAGAATAATAAAAACTATACTTTTATTTATTTATTAAATAAAATATTATATAGTCTAAAGTAGAGTCCTAGACTTTGGTATAATCATCTAAAAAATATTCTTTATTTAATAGGATTTATTATTTCTCCTTATGATAAAACGGTTTTTATTTTAAATAAAAAACCCTATATAGTTATTTTAACTTGCTATGTTGACGATATATTACTAGCTGCTAATAATCAAAAAACAGCTAATTATATATATAATTCCTTAAAACAAAAAATAAAAATATAGAACTTAGGAGAACCTTCTACCTTTCTTAGTTATGATTTATCTTAGCTAATTATATATATAATTCCTTAAAACAAAAAATAAAAATATAGAACTTAGGAGAACCTTCTACCTTTCTTAGTTATGATTTATCTATAAACCAAAAGAAAAAAACAGTTACTATTAATTAAAATAAATATACTGAAAAAATTATTAAAAAGTATAAAAAAAAACTATTTATAAATTCAAAACTCCTATAGATGATAATGTAAAATTACTTAAAAATAAAGAAAAAGTTTTAAAAGAAGATATTTTAAAGTTTTAATAAGAAATAGGAACTTTATTATATTTAGCTTTAAAAATAAAACTTAATATTATTTTTATAGTAATAACTTATTCTTAATTTACTTATTGTTATAGGCTACGCCTGGATAACTAGCTAGGGCTATGCCTAGGTATCTATCAATAATCCTCCTACCTAGGTGGGGCCTTAGTAGGCCTTAGGTGGTATTATATATGTAGATTTTTCTAGGTATTCGTAAAGGTTTCTCTTTTACCTTTTAGTTCTAAATAAATAGTATTTTGTACTACTTATAGTTGAATAAGCCTAAGTCTAGCTTTTTATATATTTAGAACTTAGTTTTATTTACTATATAGATAATACTAGGTAGAATGTAGCTTTTTATTAGTTAAATATATAATTTAGTTAAGTAAAATTCTTAGGATATAATACTATATAATAAGTAACTAACTAATTAATATGAAGAATAATAGAGGGTATTAGAACCCCTTAGGATATTCCTATAGGTAGTAATCTTATGAGTAAATTATTTTAGTAGTAGTTATAATATATTTTAGGCTTTTTTTATTAGAAGATTAATAAGTTTATATATAAATTAGTAAGATGAGATATTATAGTAAGTAGTAACCCCTAAGTAGTTATTATAATAAGTATTTCTAACTTATAATAAGGTATTTTAATAACTTTTAGAATAATATCTATTAGGATACTAGCTCTTAAGATTAATAATACTATTATATTTCTACTAGTAGTTAATTAGTAGAAGAAGTTTCTTTTCTTACTTCTAAAGTTTTTAGGTAAGTAGAAAGAATACTAAATATAAGTTTAGTAGATAAAAGTTAAGCTTAAGATTAATTACTATTTTTTTAATAATAATTAGGAATATTAGTATTTAATTTATTCCTACCTAGATTCTAGTCTTTAGTAAGTAGTTGAGATTTTCTATATAGTTAGAAAATTAGAGAATTCTTATAATTTAGATAATTTTATAAGTTATTCTAATAGAATTTACCTAGACTTAAATAATTAGTTTTATATTATTACTTGGTTATAGAGTTCCTAATAGAAAGAAAATAAGTATTTAACTATTTTTTTATTATAATTTAAAAAAATCCTAGTTAATATTAAGAGGTATATATAGTTAGATATAGTCTAGATTTTTTTATTAGAAGTTATATTATTCTCCTATTTTAAAGAACTACTTATTATAATTAACTTTCTTACTAAATATAGATTTTAATTATTAAAAGTCTAAGATATAGCTTGGAAACTTAAGTATATAAAAAAGATACCTACTTGCTACTAATTATCTTTCTAGAAGCTTACTATTTATAATATAGAAAGTAATATAGTAATAACTAGAGTAATTAAAAAGTAGTCATAATACTAAAATTCTAATAGTTTTTTTTCTACTTCTAAAAAATACGTTAGGAATTATTAAGATACTTATTAGTATTATAAGTATAGTAAGGAAGGCTATATTTATAGGAATTATATAGTATAAGAATATAAGAAAGTTATTATAAAAGTTATAAAAGTTATAATTACTATAGATTGTACTGGGGATAATTAGGAAGATAGTATTTCCCTACTTAGTAATAATAAGGATTTAGGAAAAAAGTAATTCTAAAGTATAATTAGATTCTAAAGTTAATAGAAGTAGAAGTAATAAGATAGGGAGAATAATAAAAAAAGGAATAAGTAAGTAACTAATAGTTAACTACTATTTAAACTAGAATTAATAGAAATTATTCTATTAATATATTTATTAATATGAGTTATAATATTTATATTATTATTAATATTTTTTTATAAAGAAATTTTACTTCTTATTAATTAATAAATTAAAAAGATAGATAAAAAGATATATTATTAAACTGTTATCTAGTAATACTTAAAGAGTAGTTATTTTAATACTAGAAGTTAGTAGTTATATATAAAAGATTTATATTTATATTATAGAGGGTTTCGAACTATTTTTATATTTTAAGTAATTATAAATAGAAGATAATTATATTAATTATAATATTAAGGCTTAATAGATAGTTTATAGAAAAAGAGGTATAATAATATATTTAGAATATTAGGATAAGCTAGTAAGGTTTAAGGAGATCTAGTTAACTTACCTACTTAGTACTAATTTGTTTATATTTATCTATTAGTATATTATATAGTATATTAGTAAGATACTAAGTTCCTACTAGGTTATATTTATAAGTTTAGTAGATATTAAAAAAGTACTAATCTTAAAAGTAGAAGTAGATTTAAAGGATTATATTTCTATAAGTATTTTAAAGGAATTCTTAGATCTCTTTTACCTAAATATAGTATATTAATTACTTCTTAGTTAACTAGGGATAGATTATTATATTCTATTAATTTCTAATAATAAGAAATAGGAATCTAACTTCTTATAAAGATTTTTTTATAATATATTATAAGAGGAGCTTCTAGTATTTAAAAAGATTTTAGAAGATTTATTTAATAAGGGGTTTATTAAAGTAAATAGTTTTTCTACTAATATTCTAGTTTTCTTTATAAAGAAATTAAATAGAAAAATATATTTTTATATAGATTATAAAATTCTTAATATAATTACTAAGAAGGATTACTACCCCTTCTTTTTTATATTAGAGACTTTCTAGAGGGTTACTATAGTTTATTAGTATACTAAGTTTAATATTATTATTATATTTTATAAGATTAGGATTAATAAAGTAAATTAGGAAAAAATAGTTTTCTAGATATATTATAGTTTTTTTAAATAGATAGTATGTCTTTTTAGGCTTATTAATATTTTTGTTATATTTTAATAGTATATTAATAGTTATTTGTAGTAGTTTTTAGATAATTTTGTAATAATATATATTGATAATATCTTTATTTATACTAGTAGTATATAATAGGAGTATAAGGAGAAAGTCTACTAAGTATTTAGTTATTTTATTAATATAAGACTAAAATTAGATTTTAAAAAGTATGAGTTCTCTATTATGATAGTTAAATATATTAGATTTATTATATTAATTAAGAAGAATTTCTCATATAACTTAGAGAAGTTAAAAGTTATTACTAATTAGTTACTTTTTAAGTTACTAAAGGGTATTTATAGTTTCTTTAGATTTATAAATTATTATAAAGTTTTTATATTATAATATAATATTATTATAGAACTTTTAAACTATTTAACTTAGAAGTATATACTTTTTAACTAGAAACTAGAATAATAAGAGGTTTTTTTTATATTAAAATACTTTTTTATTATAGAATTAGTTTTATAGATATTTAACTTTAATATCTTAATTATAATAGAAACTAATTATTCTAAATTTACTTTAAGTAATATATTAACCTAAAATAATAAAACTAGAATAAAGTATTTAGTAGCTTTTTATTCTTAATACCTAATTTTTATAGAATTTAATTATTTTATTTATAATAAGGAATTCTTTATAGTACTAGTTTGTTTATAAGTATAGAGAGTAAAGCTATAGAATACTAAGAGGTTTAAAATTCTTACTAATTATAAGAGTTTTAAATATTTTATTAAAGAATAATAGCTTATTAAGAAGTAGAATTAGTAAGTAGAAGAATTATCTTAGTATAATTTTTATTTTAAATATTAATTAGATACCTAAATAGTAATTTCTAACGTTTTTTTTAAGAAAGAGTAAGATACTTCTAAAAGATAGAATAATAAAAAGTAGTAGGAATAAGTAATATAAGTTATCCTAAATATTATTATTCCTATAAGACTTTAAGTAAGATATATAAGTATTATTAATACCTAGGTTTTTAAAAGGAGATTAGATTTATAAGAAATATAGGATTATACTATTGAGAAGGATTTTTTATATTAATAGGTTTTTATAGTAATTTAATAAGAAGAATCTAACTTCCCCCCTAATTTCTATATTAAAGTTTAAATTACTAAATATATTTTTAATATAATAAGATAATTTATTTTTAGGGATAGATTATAAGTATTAGGTAGTAAGGATAGTAATAGCCTTTTTAATAAGTTTAGGATTAGATTAGTATAGGAATTATATAATTCTTCTCTTATAGGGTATTTAGGATAAAATAGTATACTAAAGATTATAAGTTAATAGTTTTTCTAATTTAAATAGTTTTAAAGTATTTATTAGTTTATATATAATTATAATATATATAGGGGAATTTATATCTAGAAATAAGTAAAAAAAAGGTTTTTAAAATCCCTCTTAGTACTTAATAGGTTATATTTAAACCTATTAATAGATTTTATTATTAACTTATTTTTTATAAAAAGATAGGGTAGCTAGTACTTCTAAATTATTATAAATTAGTTAGATAAAGCTTTTATATTAGAAGAAATAGATATTATAGAAGTAGAAGTTTATATTTAGTAGGTTTTTAGCTATTATTATAAGTTTTATAGTATATTACATTTTATTATAAGTAATAGAAGTTCTAATTAGATAAGTTGTTTCTAAAAAGAGTTCTATTATTTAATAAGTATTATATATTTATTAAGTATTAATTACTATCTTTAAATAGATAGGATTATAAAGTAGTATAATTAGGAGATCTAAGTAGTTTTAAAAATATTTATATATTAGTTATAAGACGATTAGGGTAACTTATTACTTATTATATAATTAGTTTTTTGTAATTAGTAGTATAGTATTATAAGGATAATATTATTCTTTATAGATTATAGTTATTATATTAATTTTATCCTAATAGTTAAAAAAGTAGTACTAATACCTAATAGTAGTAAAAATACTACTTATAAGTTAGTTAAGAAGATATAGTTAGTAATAATATATATTTATATTAAGATAGTAGTAGCTTAGTAGAAATTAGAAACCTAGGTAAATAAGACCTAATTTCTTACTAATTAGTACTAAGTTAGTAATAAGGTATAGCTAAATATATCTAATTATAAATTACTAAAATTAAGCTAGAAACTAGTTTAGTTATACTATAAGTATATAGTAGTAAAAATCTGATTATTATATATTATTAAGCTAGATATACTAAGGTCTATCTATTTATAATTTTATATAAATATCTTCTAGAAAACTACTACTAATCTTCTATCTAAATAAGTAATTACTAATAACTAGCTATTACTATTAGTAAATAATAATAAGGAAGCTAAATAGTTAGTTAAAAATATTCTTATTATAAAGATATACTAAATAGGTAGAAAGTATTATTAAGAGGTTTTTATTAAATAGGAAAAATATATAGATTTTATATAAAAACTAGTTAATACTATTACTAATATAGTAGTACTAGAGTAATATAAAGGAGTATATAAGCTAATAGTAGATAATAATAAGAACCTAGCTTATAGCTTATAGCTAAATAGTAGCTAGAGAAGAAAGAAGTAATATTATAAGTTATATTTAGATAATTAGTTAGAGCTATATTTAGGTATCTATTAATAACCCTTTTGCCTAGGTAGGGCCTTAGTAGGCCCTAGGTAGTATTATATATGCAGACTTTTCTAGGTATTTATGAAAGCTTCTTTTTTACCCTTTAGTTCTAAATAAATAGTATTTTGCGCTACTTATGGTTGAATAAGCCTAGGTCTAGCCTTTTACACTTATAATCTAAATAAAAATCATTTTTTAGCTTTTAACTATATATAGGGTTATTTAAATAATAATAAAGAATATAGATTTACCTATAATTATAAAGATATATCTTCTATTAAGAATATTATAAGATATACTGATTTAGATTAGGTAAGAAATCTAAATAATAGAAAATCTACTTCTTCTTATATTTTCTATTTAGGAAGAAATAGTAATATTATAAATTATTCTACTATAAAATAAAAAATAGTAGCTTTATCTATTTATAAAGTTAAATATATAGCTTTATTAAATACTTATAAAAAAGTAACTTATTTATATTATAATTATAATTATATGAATTTAAGACTAGGATTATTTAAAGTTAAAAAACCTAAGATTTTTATAGATAATTTAATAGTAAAAAAACTAGCTAAAAATCCTGAATTTTATAAAAAAGTAAAATATATAGATATAAGATATTATTTTATACGAGATTTTATTAGAGATAAAAATATCTTTATATACTATATAAATACTGAAGATAATATAGTTAATATTTTAACTAAATTTTTAAGCTTAGTGAAATTTAAATAGATTTTATCTAAATTTTAAGAAAAGATATTTTAAAAAGTCTTTCTTTTTTTACCTTTTATAGTTTTAGGTTTTATGATTTTATATAATTTTTCTCTTTTTACTTTTTATTAAGTTTTATAAGTTTTTATATAAATAAGTTATATACTAATAAAATATACTTTATAGGGGGATATTAAATTTATTCTAATATATAAAAAACTTCTATTTTTATTATTCTAATAGAAGTAATAAGAAGTAGTATAATATTTCTATATAAGTAAATTATATAAAAATCACTCTATAAATACATACTTACTTTACCTTTTTACCCCTAGTAGTTCTTAAGTAAATAAGGTAAAGATATAGAGGTTTACTCTTTTACAAGATACTAGAAGTAGTTTAAGCTATATACGCTATTATTGTAGCGTCTTATATACTATAACTACAGTAGCTAATACGTTATAGCTACGCTGTAATATGTACTACACTTTGGCTTATATACTACATTTATAATACGTTATACGCTGTGGTATATACTATAGCTATAGTAGCCTATATGCTACACTAAGGCATATGTACTATAGTTACTATCAGATAGAGAGAGATATACCTTGGGTATATACCTTGTGGAATTATGTTAATATGTTCCTATTGGGTATTTAGTATTTCTATAGCCTCCTAAGCTATTTTATATTCAATAATAATAATATAATAAATTTGATAATTAAGAGTTTTATATGTATTATAAAAGAATTATCCGAATTAGAAACCTCTTAAAACTTTGAAGAGAAATATCTACTTTTTCTAGAAAGATTATTTTAAATAACTTAAAGGATTAAGTCTTCTAGATTAATTAAATTAAGTCTCTATATTAATCTTATAGTTTCTAGGATTTTGTAAACTTTTTATTTTAACTAAAATTCTTTTAGAAAAGTCTAGTGAAAAATATAAGAAGCTTATTATTAAACTAAAGATCTTTAAAATTTCTAATTATCTGATAAGAACTCGATAGTTACTATAGGTTTTATCTTAATTTTAAATTATAACTCTTAAGGTTAAAAAAGATATTAAGATTATCCTTATTAAAAGAGATATTATTTTATATATTATAACTCTTAAGTACTTCTTAACTATTAATATAGCTTTTTATAAGAAAGAATAAACTAAATATAATTTTTAAATAAAGATATATTATAAGAGAATAAAAGGGATATAAATAGTATAGGAGTATATTAGAAATATAATTTCTCTAGATTTCTTAAAGTATTCTTATAATATAATAAGAAGTCTTAATATCTAGTTATTTAAACTTAAGAGTTATATAAATTATAATAAAATAGAGAAGAAAGTAGAAGTAATTATAGAATACTAAGTAATACTTATAAAGCCTATTAAGAAAAAGCTAAATTCTAAAAGTAATATAGAAGCCTAGGTTTCTTAATAAGAGAAAGTTATTTATAAGTATCTTAATATTAAAGTTCTAAATATTTATAAGCTTACTATTTAGTTTATAAAATATATTATAGTTCTTATTAGTATTTAGATTGAATTTTAGATTTTTTTATACTAAGTTATAGTTTTTTAGAAAGTTTGAGATAATAATCTAATAGTTATTAAAATTATAAGTTAGACTTATTTTTTTATTTGAGATTAGAAAATTACTTTAGTAAAAACTAGATTAATAAGAAGGGTATTTAGTTTTATAGATATTTAGATTAATAATAGAAAAATAGTAAAAAGATTTCTTCTTCTTATAAAGGGTTAAGGTTAAAGTTAAGTCTAAAAGAAGAGAGATATTTCTAGTTAACGTATTAGTAAGTATTATAAGTGAGATTTAGATAATAATAAGAGATATAAGTTAAATAGAAATACTAATTATAAGATTTACTAGATAAAATACTTTCTCTTGAAATACTTCTATATTAATAAAAAGATCTAATATTATACCTAGAGGTTTAACTAAAAGATCTAAGATATTTTAGATAGGAAGAAAAAATTTGATAAAGATTTTATGAGATATATAAAAAAAATATAAACTTAATTTTAATTTTTTAACTATATAGATAGTTTTATAGTATAATAAATATTATCCTAATAGTTTTAGATAAATCCTATATTTTTACGAATTCTATAATCTTAGATTTAGGATTAATAATACATATTTTTAATAATATAAAGTAGTTTTGAATTCTTATAGGACTTTCTATAAATAATTACTTCTAAGCTAGAATTTAGAAGATTCCTATTAAAAAGTATAGTATTATAGTAATTATTATTTAAAGTCCCTATAAGTTTATAAAGTTAAAGTTTTATAATATAGTATTTTATCTTAATTTTACAAGTAATTTAGTCTTACTTAAGAAGCTTTATAAGAAAGATCTATAGTAGGATTAGAACTTAGGAAATAACTATATATAGAAAATAGATAGGATTTATTTCTATTCTTTCGAAATTATAAGTAGATAATATATATTTAAATATAACTTTTTAGAGGAAGTTACTTTTGAGATATCTATAGTTATAAAATTTCTATTTTAAAATAAACCTCTAGAGCTCTATTAGTAATATAAGTATACTATTTCTATATAAAGGTGTTTTATAGCTAAATCTTAAGAGCTCTAGTATATAAAGTTAGAGTATTTAAACCTTGAGGTAATTAACTACTTATTAATATCTATTAGGGGAGTAAGACTAAAATCCTAGTCTTATATAGTCTTAATTATAAATTATAATATATATATAAGAGGGAAGATATATAGAGTAGTATATAAAGCTCTAAAAGAAGTAGTATAGTATATTAATTTAAAGGAGAAGATTATTATTAATTTTTATAATTTTAATAAGGGTTATAAAGTTTATATATTAATAGTAATCTTTATAGATTAAGTAATTAGCTTAATATAAAACTTCTATTTTTACTTAAGAAGAATAAAAGAGGTTTTAGGGGTAATTAGAAAACTCTTTAATTTCTTTAAAATAATATATAAGACTATAGTTAAAAAGATTGAAGTAGATAATAAGATCTAGAAGTATAGAGTAATTTAAATAGAGATCTATAAGAAGAATATTAAGTTTGAATTTTCTATATTGAATACCTAAGTATAAAATAGAGGAGTAGAAAGAGTAGTAGTAATAATTAAGGAATATATAAGGTTTATAGTTATTAGGGTATTTTTATTTTATAATCTATAGTTTAAAGCTTTTAAAATAGCTATATATATTTATAACTATATTTTTTTAGTTTTATGAGGTTAGAAGATATCTTATAAATAGTTCTATTAATACTTCTAGAAAGATAAGAATACTTATATATTAACTTTAGACTTTTCTTATTTAAAAATATATAGATATTATATTTATATAATAATTTGTGAAATTTAGTTAAAATAGAACTAATATTAAAAGTTTATACTAAGAGTCTTATTAAGGTTCCTAATAAGTTATATTTTAAGTAATTCTTTTAGGATTTAGAATTTTTTTTAAAAGGAAGTTTTTATAATTTAAGATATAATATTTAATAAGAAGGAATTCTTTAATAGTAATTTTAAAACGTTTGTATATAAGATATTATAGATTAGTTTTAGGGAGATTTAAAAGAAGATTACTAAGTTTATAGAGTAATTAAAAAGTATATTTATAAGGTAAGATATTAATAAAAAAATAGATAAAATTATTTAATAATTTTTAATTGAGTTAAATATTAAGTAAATAAGTATCTAAAATCTTAAAGAGAAATTTATAGATTTTAAAATAAGATTTAGACTTTAGTTTACTTTTTTTTCTTTAGAATTTATAAGTTTTATAATAGTTTTTAAAGAAGTATTAAAGAAGGAATATAAAGAAGGAAGATAGTTATAAACCTTATTTATAATAAGATTTATTTTATGAATATTGTTTAAAATAACTTTCTTAGTAGGATGTAAAATATATAGAGATTTTAAAGTTTATATAAAACTAGTTATTTCTTTAGGTAGATATTTAAGGTTTAGTTAGCTTAAGAATCTTATTGAAATAGATAGTTTAAAGTAAATAGTAGTAAAGTTATTAATATATAAAGTAAGTAAAAGGAGATATAAGTAGTATCCTAATTACTTAGTTAGTTATTTATTATTTTTAAGTAGTTTAAAAAACTTAAAGTAAGGTTAAGAAGAGCTATATATATTTTTAGGAAGATCTTAGTTATTATAATATAATATAAAATCTTTAAGTTTTAAAAGTATATACTAGTGAGAATTATTTTTCTTTTTAATATCTTACTAATAGTTTATAAACTAAGAAGAATGTCTAAACTATATAAAGAAAAGTATAAGTTTTTAGGATATTTATTTATTAGCTTAAAAGTTTTAAGAAGTTAAAGAAGTATATTTAAAAAGCTACTAGATTTTATAATTATAGATTGAGGTTGATAAACTAATTATAAGAAGCTAAATAGTCTTTAAGTATTACTAGGTTTATATTTATAAACTTAATAAGTATAAATAGTTACTAAAGTTAAAAACTTTCCTAGTTATAAGAAGAAACTAGTAATCTAAAGATAAATATGATATTTATATAGTAATATTTATAGGAATATTATTTAGGGTACTTATAGTAACTATTATATACTTTAACCTCAAGCTTTTATAATATGATATAGTAAATACTTTTATTTATATTAAGATTAATGAAGAGATCTATATATCAATACCCCTAGGATATAAAATGTTAGGTAGGGTTCTAAAACTCCTAAAAATGCTTTATAGCTTTTAACGATCTTTTATATTATAATAATAATATTTTAAAAAAAGATTTAGGGATTTATAGTTTTCTTATATTTCTAAAGAGGATCATTATTAGTATAAGGATTAAATCTTTTTCTTTTTTTATATTAATAATTATATCTTAATTTATTTAAAAGTATATAAAAATCTTATAAGAAAGGCTATATAAAACTTCTAGTTATAATACTATTTTAAAAGAGGGGAGGATTTATAGTAGTTTCTTAGTATCGAAGTCTTATATGATTAAGAGGTTTAAAAGTTTTAGTTCTTATAAACTATATATATAGAGAAAACTTATAAATTCTTACTAGAAGGATATTAACCTAAGGTGAGAAATAAATCTCTTATAGTATATTTAGAACTCCTCTTATATAAAAGAGAGGTTCTATATTATAAAATAAATTTCTACTAGAGGAAAATAGGTATAACACTATATATAGTAGTTATAATGAGGTTTAATATAATATTTATAACTAGTCAGTTAGTTTACTTTAACTAAGACCCTAACTTTTAGTATTAAGAAGTAGTAAATTAAGTATTTAATTATATTTATAAGATTTAATATTTATACTTTAAGTATAATTTAAAGTTTAGAAACTTAGAAGATACCTTAGTAGTTTCTTTAGATATAAACTTTAGAAATAATATATAGGATTAAAAAAGCTTTTAAGGTTTTATAATAAAGTTATTTAGAGGAAGTATTATTTAAAAAAATATAAAATAATTTATAGTTATAATATTAATTATAGAAGCTAAGTTACTTTCTTTCTCCTTAGTAGTAAAAGAGGTATTATTTATAAGTTAGCTATTAGTTTCTTTATAATTCTAACTACTAATAGGAAATTTGAAAGAAATAAGGTTTTCTATTAATAAGAGCTAATTAGTAATAATTAAAATCTAGTATGATAATTTCTAGATAGTAGGTTTAATCTCTAAAAAATCTATAAGGCTTTAAACTTATCTAAAGTATATAGATATTTATAACTACTAGTTTTACTAAGAAATCTCTAAAAAGAAACTATTAATTACTTATACTCCCTTAGTATAATTAGTAGTAAATAGTCTAACTAAGGTTTTTTTAATATAACTATTTAAAAGGTTTTAAAAATAATTAGGTTTAAATTATAAATAAGACTTCTTTAAAAAGAATTATATAAGTAATTTTAAAAAAGATAAGGAAGTATAGTTAAAACTCTCCTAAGTAGAATTAATATAAGATATAGATAAGTAATAAACTATATAAGATTACTATTAAGCTTAAGAACATAAGAAAGTAAAATATTCCTTAATTTAAAGCTAAAGCTAAAAAGTAAAAGAATACCTAAAAATATAAAGCTTATAAACTAAAATTAATCCTTTAGGGTTAAAACTTAAAATAATAAATTAAATTATTATATTACTATTCTAAAAGACTATTATAATAAGTAACCTATTTATAGGTATTAAGAAGTAATTTAAGGAAAATGTTAGGAATATAACTATTTAAGTAGAATGAGAGGTAAATATTGAGAGAGTAATACAAACTAGTAATTAAGTTTTCACTTAGAAGGAGAAAGCTAATACTACTAGTATTATTTATTAAGGGGTTACTTAAAAAAGCTATAGTAGTAATAAGAACTATAGGAACTATAAAAGCTATAAATAGAGTATAGGGAGTAGGTATAAGAGTTAAATAACTTTTAATATAATTAGTATAAATAGTAGTAATAGTATTATAGAATTCCGAATATTTAGTAGAAACTATTTAGAAGTATATAAATTAAGAAAATAGATTAGAAGACTATATAAGAAATATTTATTATAAACTTAATATTTTTATTATTATAAATAGTAAGGAATTTAATATAGAGATAAATAGTTATTTTTATACTTATTTTATAAGTACTACTAGTTAGGTAGTACTTATAGTAATAATAGGGATCTTAATAATAGATCCTAAAAGTATTATAACTTTTAATAAAAAAAGATAAATGACTAAGATAAGGATTATAAGGTTTTTTTATTATCCTTACTTATATATTTATATTTATAACTAGATAAGGTTAGAGTTACCTTAGTAGTTTTAAGTATAGAAGACTTAGTATTCTTAATTATAAAAGAACTTTTAGTAGTAATAGGTTTCTTCTATTTCTTAGAAGTAGGAATAGATAACTTAGGAGTAAGTATAGAGTATTTTATAGTTCTCTTAGAATAATAAGGAGTTTCTTTAAAATCCTTATTATTAATTATATTTCTAGTATTTTAGTTAGTAGTTTTACTACTACTTATTATATAACTAATTATTATATTAATAGTAAATAAAATAGTATTTTTAATTACTTCTTTTATAAACTTAGAATTATTAGGAGATATATTAGAAGTAGTAGGAGTTTCTTTAAGAGAATTTTTAGGAATAAGAGAAAATATCTTAAGATCTCTATATAAATTAGTAATATAATAGTAAAAAGAATTCGTTTTAAAAACTCATATATTATTTAATAAAAGTTTATAGTTAAAGAGAGAAGAAGTAAGATATATAGCTATATAATAAGACTAATAATTTATATTAAAATTTAAGAGCTTTTAGCTAATAAGATAATAAGTATTAAAAATCAGATTAGTACTATTTAGCTAATTATAGTATTCTTTTATATTATTACTACTTATTATTTAAAAAATTAAAAAAAAGGTTTAAAAGTTATATAACTTTCTTAAAATATTTATAGATAAAAAGATCTATTTTTAAATCTATTTATAAAGCTTATATAAGTAGGGAGAAGCTTTAGAGATCCCTCTTTAAGGGGGTATATTAGATAGAGAAAGATATATTTTAGGTATATACCTCGTAGAATTATATTAATATATTCCTATTAGGTATCTAGTACTTCTGTAGCTTCCTAAGCTATTTTATATTTAATAATAACAACACAATAAATTTGACAGTTATAGCACCCCATGCGCTGTAGCTATAGTGGCCTATGCGCTATAGCTATAGCTGGAACTCCGGTAGTATAGCTAGAACTCCGAAATAAACTTTCTATATAATAACCTCAATATCTCTACGAATAACAGTTAGAAATAGTTAATTATACAATCAATCGAATTACTATTTCTCCCTCTATTTAACTATTATTATTACGAATATTTTGAACAAGTCCTCATGTTGAGAAAACTACTTTTATCACATTACGTTTCTCCTGATTTCACGGTTATCTACAGTAATAACTTAACTGTTAATTTACCTACCTATCTATCTGTTCTAATAAAAATAATATACTAAAGAGAAAGATATTATTTTAATTAAACTTCAAATAGCTATTATTATATTAATAAACTTCATTCTATTAGATTTACTCTAATATATAAAGAACTTCTATTTCTATTATTCTAATAGGACTAAGAAGACGTTCTATAATATTTCTATATGAATAAATCGTATAAAAGTCGCTTTGTAAATATATACTTATCTTACTTTTTTACCCTTAGTAATTCTTAAGTAAATAAGGTAAATATATAGAGGTTCATTCTTTTACAAAATACTAGAAGTAGTTTAAACTATATATATTATAATTATAATACTTTANATATATACTATGCTTTAACCTATATATTATCTATTGGTTTATCTAGAGGGTAATACATACTATATATAATCTTACTATATAGGTATAAAGTAGTATTCTAATTACTTATTATTATTATTCCTATATTATATAGTGTGAAGCGTTATATAAAGTTTTAGATCTATAGTATAGTAATTACTTACTAATTACTATATAATTAACTATAGCTAGTACTAAATACTTAGTACTTATTACTAATAGGGTATAGAAGGTATATTACTATATGAATAGTAATATATATAATTACTATATACTCTATAGTATAATATAACTAATACTAGTAACTTTTCTTTTTACTATATATCCTAATATCTATCTATATATATAAAAAATAATACCTTTAGGAATTTACACCTTTTTATTTTAATAATATTTAAATACCTATTTATATATTCTATTTAAATCATTTATTCTTCTATTTAAATAACTATATAATTTAAATAAATAAATCTCTTAAGAATATAGTTTAATATATCTTTTATAAAAGTATTAGTCATATTATTATTTCTATTAATCTACTATATTTCGTAGAACTTATAGTAT